>JASAMX010009267.1:0-19496 GCA_030248175.1 Microlaimidae sp. YZB2_3 | reverse complement strand
GGCAGAAAAAATAGATTACATTCTAGAAGAACGGAATTTTTTTATAAGATTCATGAGTTAAACAATTTACTAAAAAATAATCCCACACAAAATTTGTTCCTTTTTTTGATTTTTAAAAGTCCACTTGAAGTGGATTAAAATTGACGTATCAAAACTGTTTGTCTTCTTTATATCATCCTGTTACACAATTTAAGCGGGAAAGTCCAAATTTCATTCAAGCTCAATATCCATTTTATTCTGAAATTATTATTAGTTTCAAATAGTTTATCAACTAAATTTTTTTTAAACCATACATTTGAATGAATAAACAATAAAGTTTATCCATAAACAATTATTTGATTATTACATATTTTTTGTAAAAATCTAATTTTTTTGTTGTTTTTAGTATAAAAAACTTTAAAAAAAAATAAAAATGCATTGTACTTTTGACAAAGTTAAATAAAAAAAAACAAGTAAACAAACAGATTTTCATTTTATTTTAACTTAAAAAGTAATCAAAATACTTATTTCTCTTGTTATAACTAATTTCAACAATTTTTTATGACGTAGTGGAAAAACTATTATTAGTAGTTTTCGCACAAATCAAAATGTGTTTCGTCGCTGCTTTACTCAAAGCATTTCAACGATTTCAATTCAGTTCATAAACTGTAAAGCAAAAAATCACTGTTGAGTGTCCAGATATAAATATTTATTAAAGACACTTGATGCGAGCAAATTACTGTGGACAGATCACAGATACACGCTGTCACATTTTGTTTAAACAGCTGGAAATTGTATGTAATACATCCTCGCTCCTTAGATATTTATTGTTTGTGTGAAGACACTAACTACTTGATTGCCTACTTCACTAACTACTTCTGCCTACATTTCTTTCTACTTTCTGCCTACTTCGCTATAACTACTTTCTGCCTACTTTGTAACTATTTGTATTAACCTTTATTTTTTTCAAAGTAGGTAGTTAAGTAGGTAGTTAACTACTTTTAGAAACAAAAGTAGGCAGTTAAGTAGTTAGCCGAAATTATGTAGTTAAGTAGTTAATTATTTAAGTAGTTATCACAAGACTACGACTGCGCGGAGATACTTAAGCTGGATTACAAGTCAAAAAACATTTTACAAAAGATATAGGTGCAGATTGGTCAAATGAGAATTTACAAAAGTTTTTATAAAGCAGGCTCCTTAATTAGAATTTAAAAAAATAATAATTTTTTAAATGAAAAACAGTAATCATGGGCGGCGCGAGCGCTATAGTGCGATAGCAACGCGGTTATCGCGACATTAGTTGTAAGAAAACTTAAGAAATTTTCGAAATTTATTTTTTCTTTTTTTCTACTTTCTTTTTCTTCTTCTTCTTTTTCATTCAATGCAGAACTGCGAAAGACAGATATGGTTTTCTATATTCCACTCACATTTGCGACGCCCACATCACATCAGACTAGCCTACATTTTTTCAAACACAAACCGATACGTAAAATTGTAATTGGCCTTTTTTTCCTGCTCTATTTTAAAACCATTTTTTAAGCTAAAATTATTAAAAATAAAATCATCAGTCGCCTATTTATTATCAGTCCAATTTACCCAAACCAAAGCGAGCTTTACTTTGTCTAATTTCGGCTAATGTATTACGCTCATTGGGTATTCGGGATATTAAAAAAACTGGGCAAAAATACTACTGTTGATAAGACTTTAGCTGTTACATAAATATTACCTCCAAGCATAGTGAAACGCAGACGATTTTAAGTTCCACGTGAACACCATTTTGAAACAATGATATTTAATAATTACCGTTTTTCATATTTTAAACAGTATATATAACAGAAGCGTTTCGTTTGATAAAAATTCGAAATAAATTATCGGTTCAAATAAATAAATAGTTTCTCTTTGTCGTTTAGTGATACTTTTCAATCAGTTATGATTATACCATTGTATTTAAAGAAATTTTACAATCGTAGAAGCGTGCCTTTCTAACTGTACAATAATACAGATTTGTACATAAGTTAATCAAGATGCTGCTCGGCATATATTCACGCTTTAATTTTACCACAGCTGAAAAGCTCGAATAAAAAATTAGACTGGAGCTTGTAGCGCACAAGAAAATTTCCTTTCAAAACCATTTAAATTTATTGTTGTTGGATGTTAAAATTATTTGGAACTAAATTGTCTGTCTATTTATGAGTCACTAGGTTTGTCTATGTTATTGTACGTTTCACATAAAAGTCACAATTGTTACTAAAAGTTTGGCATTTACCGGTTTCTTGTAAATAGGGTGACTCTTCTGTTGAATAAAGTTTTTTTCCACAGGGGCAACTTTTTTGTTAATAGCAAATTCACCGAATATTCAAAATTATTTTTAAAATTCAGTAATTGAAAAATCAAAAGTCTTTAAATTAAATTCAAATTTAATGAATTAAAAAAATTAGGGATGATGCGATATGCTTAACGTTTAATTGAACTTAAACTTAATCTAAGATTAGCGATTACTTTGCCCCATGAACATACCAGCAGCATCGATTGGACAATCTAACTTAACGGATTTAATATGAGATTAAGGCTTAATCTCGGATTAAATCGTCACTAATCTAAAATTAGCAAAAAAACTCCAAATTTGTAAAACACGTCCGGATTTGTTTAAGACTTTCCGGGGGTTTTTCGTCTCCCTAATTTTAGAGTAATGACGATTTAATCTGAATTAGTCTTAAACTCGTATAAAAAACTTTTAAGGTGGAACACTACAGAAAAAACCGCACAAATTGTGTACAGTCGCTATTCATTACAGCTGTAACCAATTTTTATAAACTGCATACTGTATTAATCTTCATGTCTTGAACATCATTTTTTATATTTTGATAAAGTTTTTTTTCACAAAATGACATATAAAATTTTTTTGTGCTTGTCGATTTTAAAAATTTTTTGTACGTAATTAGAAGACGAGTAGATAAAAATTTCCTGTTGTTTTCAGCAAAATCGTATAATAATAACGCGAGCACACCCGACATTTTGAAAAGTTTTTTGAGCAAATTTTATTAACTTTGGAGCCTAATTCCTCAGTAGATCTCTATACGATTTTTAAAAAAACAACGCCAATGTTTCTAACTCGTTGAGTTTTCCATTTTGATATATAGTTTGTTAAAATGGGTTTGTAAACAAATTTTCATTTTGTTTTGGAAAACTACATTTTGGTTTGGGAAACTTCATTTTGAAACGTTCGTTTAAAAATTGTTTTAACAAAGCAACTGAGACGGAGCAGTAGCCGAGTGGTTAGAGCGTAGGACGTAGAGTACAAGAGCTCCAGGTTCGAATCTCCCCTGGGAATTATTTCTAACACCAAAAAAGTTTTTTTTTAATTTTAATTTTTTAATTAAAAAAGTTTGCATTATTCAATACTGTATTCAACCCCGAGTACGTGCTTTGAGGTGGTTTTGAAGTAAAACCGGGGTAGAGTCAGAGTGTCCCCCCTAGGGGGGTGGTCGCAACCCCCCTAGCGTACCCTCGGGGTCAAATCAAAAAACGAAGTTCGGATTCGTAATCAGGACCCCCGAAAACCCCCGAGTGGTTGTTTTTGAAAAAATCAAAGAAATTTTTGGAACTGTAGTGTTCTACCTTAAGCTAGATTCTCCAATCGTGTAAGCCCGATTAAATTTCGAGCATACTACTACTGGGTGTATGCTCAACGTTTAATCTTTAAAGGAGCACTGTCACAAATCAAAATTCCTATATCGCCCAAAGCACATTACTTGTTTAATACTGAGCCGACGAGCTGAAATTTAAAAGTGTCATAGCCTTGTAGTGAAGCACTTAAAATACCAAATTTGATTAGATACGTTTGGTATTAAAGAAGCAGAATCGAACTATGAACTATGAATAATCCTATGAACGTAATTTTTTTCCTTAGCGCTAATTAGCTAAATGTGATTCTATGACTTATATACCTGTGTAAATATATTTAACACTATCTAACTTCTGTTTAAATGTGTGGGTTTTGAACATTGTGCATTTTTTTACTGAAGGGTTGATATCACAATTTTATTGACACTTGCTTATTTTAATTATCGAGAAAAAATAGTTGGTTACCAGCATTCAAGATAAATTTTTCTAAACACTATTAAAAGCAAATATATTTTTGTTAAAAGTAAGGAAAAATAATATGTGTTGTCGCTGACTAAAACTAACCTGTTACGATTATATAACAAATTTGTTTTCTCTTGCCTTTTAGAATTGTAAATCTATAAAAAGGTGTATTGTTATCTACATATGGGGTAGAGGAACTTATCTCCGCCGAAAAAATCCCGGAACTTACCTCCGAGTTTTCTCCCTCTGTCGCGCAAGTCGGAACTTACCTCCGATAGCCGCGCAACCTCGGGACGTACCTCGGGAAATCAGCCTCCTTTCTAATTCCCCTTTCTTTGTCTTTGTTTTGGATTAACTCGTTTGTTTTCTCAATTCCCTATTGTGAAACTTGATTGAAAGACATGATAAAAGAATTTAATCTGTAGAAGATTTCTTTAATTTTATAATAATGTTTTAAATTAGAACTAAAGTATTATAGTTGAAATAAAATAAATATAACGAATTTAACTTACAAAAAAAGTTTAAATACTCCAACATGGTACTTTCCATCCAACTAACAAAAAAAACATTTAATAGTAAAACAATTTTGCAAAGTGTACAAAATTCTTGTAAACAAAAAACAAAACGTTGTGCGTTTAATAAATTTTACAATAGTGTATCAACAATAGCGCGATAAATTTCTTAGCGATGTCCCAGCAGATGGTCGATATGATCCAAAAACCTTTCAATGTGGTCAATCAGCCGCACCTTCACGTACATTCATGTGATCCCGAAATTGGTCACGAATTTTATTTAAACAATAGACCCATCTCCCTTAAAGGTACAGTCCTCTGAATATTGCCGTTCATTTTTAAATAAATAACCGAATTTAGAAACCGATGCATCACAAAGGTGGTGTGTTTTAAAAGTCACCACACCAACGTTGGTAAAAAATAATAAGTATTGGGTTTTCGCAGTCAAATTAGGAGACTGTACCTTTAAAAAATTCAAACCACAAAAAAATCAGGACATTACCATGTTAATTTTATTCCTAAGTCTCGAAACAAAAATTTAAAAAAATAAAACAAAAAATTTAGGGAAAAAACTCAAATTGTAAATTTTACGGAAAAGTAAATTAAATACAAATTGTATCAAATAAAAATTGTTACGAATTTTTTTAATAATTTTATTTTCAGATACGCTTTTAAAAGGTGCATTTATATTTATTATATTATTGATTACGCATCTCCGGAAGTTTATTAATAATTTATTAATAATCTCTGGAAATTATATATTTATTTATTAATATAATTTATTAATAATCTCCGGAAATTTATTAATAATACCGGTAGGTTTTCTGTAACTTGTTAATATCTCAAAATTTAAAGCTTGCCTGTAAATAAAATTTGGCTTGTTGAATTCGTTCATCGAGATGTACATAGACCGAATTTTGAGGTGTTGGAATGAAGTTAACATTGTTAGCTTATGTTTTTGGTAGAAAAATCCGAAAAAAATTACAACTGTTATACGTTTAAAGATAGAGTATAACTGAACAAAAAAGAATTCGGTACAGAAACATGCCAAATGTTTTTCTGTGTCAACTGTTCTATTGTATCTGCAATGTAATAATCATTGATTTTTTTGTGTACACTGAAGAATAACGTTAGGTAATTTACTAACTATAATTGTTTATGCTAGTGCGCGGTAGAACTCCCGTTTTGTTCAGCGTGCTTATTTCAAGATTAAATCTCTATTAAATAATAAATGCACTTCGTATTTAGAATATTTGATTTTTTTTAATTTTTTTTATTATTTATATCCACATACATATATACAAATAGGTGTAACTAAAAAGAAAAATTATATGATTTAATTTTTTTGCGTATAAGGAATTTATTATTTCAACTTGTAAACTAGAAAAGTACATTAAGTTAAAATTAAAAATAGTATTTTTGTTTTAATTCTTATTATGTAGTGTTAAAAACAAATGTCTTATTATGTAGTGTTTTGAACATTTTATTAAAATATCACAAATATAATGTAAAACGCCTCCACTCGACGCCCCTTTTTTCCATCGGTTGGTTAAAAGAAAGGCAATCGGAGGTAAGTTCCTCCCTATCGGAGGTAACGGAGGTAAGTTCCTCCCTAGCGGAGGTAACGGAGGTAAGTTCCGACTTTTTGGAGGTCATCGGAGGTAAGTTCCTCCCCTACCAGAGGTCATCGGAGGTAAGTTCCATGAACCTACATATGAGGTATGCGACTTTTCGGCCAACAGTTTAGGGTGTTAAAAATTGGCTTATTTTTAAAAGATAAAAGAACTAGTACAAAAGTAACTGGGTGAATGTTTAATAAAGTGTTTTTGCAAAGTTTTTTATTCGTGTTATTCTGAATTATCAACATTTTCTTTCATACAAAAAGTGAATTTTTAGTGATTTTGTGGATTTTAGCTTTGTGTTTAAACTGCATTAAATTTAGAACGTAGCAAAATATAACCTTAAAATAATTTCTATTTAAGGCTCAAAATTTTTAATTTTCATATTTTGATATTTTCTTTGAAAGCACTTTGCAATACGTTTAACTAACTGTGTAGTTTAAGATTCCGTTAATTTCGGCCTCCTTAAAATTCACGTGAAAGAACCTTTTTAACACGATTTGTACCAACATGTGTACAAGTGGGGTTACATAACCCATAATTTACTAAGTTGTATTAAATTATAAATAGACCGGAAGAAATTTCTCGAAAATAAGATAGAAATCTCTTTAAAAAGTCGGGTTATTTTCTTGACGGAGGGATCCAATTATATAAGGAATATGGTAAATATCAATGTCAATGGGGTTTCCCCACTCAACCCACTACTTACCACGATATAGAGTACTAATGCTTCAAAAAGATGTGTTAAAGTAAATTAAAACACACTAAAAATGTCAGGTTATTTTGTTTGGCCGAAGGATGAAGTAATAAAAATTACATAGTGAACATCTGTGCCCGCTTTAGTAATCCAACTCCCAATTGAGTAGGTTTGAACTATCAATAAACCGGTATAGGAATTTCCTAAAAATTATTGAAATGCAGTAAAAAAATCAGGTTATTTTCTTAGCAGTCAGATATCGTATGTGTCAGATATGAGGGATGCGGTCGGTCAGATAGGAAACATGAAAGATAGACAAGGGTTGGTGTTGAATTATAACCCTCCTTAATTTTTGTAACGTCTTGTTTATCCTTAAAGTTATTAACTTTGGTTAATGTCATTGTTGTATTTTAGCCTTTTGTTTTTGTTGTGTTTTTTAAACCTGAAAGGTGGCCGAAATTAGGACGGATTTTGTTTGTTATTTTTAGGTTAAAAATATTAAAAAAACTCGATGGAGTGAAATGCTGTAACAAAAACCATTTTACGTTAAAATATTTTTTCACGCCAAAAAAATCAACAAAAAAACGCGTGTTATTCAAACTTGTATTTTTTTAAGGTTTTGACATAAATCTTTCTTATTAAAACAGAAGCTTGCAAACGGGAAAAAAATTAAGTTATATGTACTAAGAACAATACCTAAAGATAAATTTGCAACCTTTAAAAATATTTATGGAAAATCACGACAGTTAATTCAATGTAGACAAAGGTCCTGAGAAGATTTAAAAATAATTTGTATATGACTTTGGTTAACGAAAAAATAAGATTATAATACACAAAAATAACAAGAAACCATACAACAATTATTCTAGAAAAACAGTGGGGTTGTAAATACTTTCTTCTTTCTTATTTTTTCCGGTGTGATACAAATTATTTTCGATTCTTATCGAGACCTTTATGTACATTGAATTAACCGTCGTGATTCTTCATTGTTCGTTTTAGGAATAGTTATAGACAGTTTTTTCTAGATGGCCGAAGTTAATGGCACGCGCTTTAACTTCTGGCACTATAAAAAAAGTTTAAACCTCCACAGATATTTAAAGGAGCACTGTCACAAATCAAATTCCTATAACGCCCGAACCGGACTGCTCCTTTAATACTGAACCGATTCAGCTGAAATTTTAAAATGTTGTAGCCTTGTAGTGGAGCACTCTAAATACCAAAGTTGAGTTAGGTAGGTTTGGTATTAAAAGAGCAGTCCGGTTCGGGCGTTATAGGAATTTGATTTGTGACAGTGCTCCTTTAAGTGTAACAGAAATTTTTAAATTTTGCACTGGAATAACAAAAATAGCTGTCGTTTGATTTTTAGAGCAAATGTTGGCTTGATTAGAAAGAAGAGCCAGAAAAAAAATTATCTAAAAGAATAAAAAAAGGTGGCCGAAATTAAGTCGGCTACCCTAAATGACTTTGGATACAATTGTTTCAAATTTGTTTTGAATTGTTTTTGTTTTTAGAAAGTTCTGCTTATTGCATGACAATATTAACGGTTTTTACCAAATTAATAGGCGAAAACCAAAGGTCCTATAATTTTTTTTTAATTTCAGGAGCGTCCTTCCTTTATTTATGTTCATGTTTTGGCGTAAAAATGAACTGCTGCGGTAGTTTAGATTCCCAATCTTACCAGTCTCCGTCTGTACCCTACATTTGTTTCAGTCTCGGCCCTCAAAATATTAATAATTTTGATAAACTGCAAATTTCACCGAAACCGATACCAAACTCTACCGTAATCTACCATGATGTTTAATAATTTTTTGTTCGGGCAAACTCTGATTCACTTGACAAATTTCACTCGACAGCTTTTTTTAAACTTATGCTTATGTGTTCCTAAGCCTAAGCGAAACCTAAAAAACAACCTAAACTTTTTCCGCGCAGCTGTTTGATAAAGTTTAGTTTGTTTTTCAGGCTTCGCTTTGGCTTATGAACTTGTAGGCTTAAACTTTAAAAAGCTGTCGAGTGAAATTTGTTGAGTGAATCAGAGGGTGTCCGGAAATTTCGTCTTCTACATCTCGTCTTTCAACATCTCGTCTTCTACATCTCGTCTTCGGAAAACTCGTCTTTTAAACATCTCGTCTTCGGAAAACTCGTCTTTTGGATGCGATTTTGTAAACGTACTTTCTAAAATGCGAGTTTCCACCCCAATGATAAACATTTCCTTGATTTTTGGGTTTTGCTTAGGCTTAGGAAAAAAAAAGGTTTTTACTCTTAGGTTCAAAAAGTATCATTAAATACAAATTTACCATGATAAAGTTTTGCTTAATTTTTAGGTTTTGCTTAGGCTTAGGTTCTCAGTTTTTTGAATAAATCATTAAATAAAAGTTTATCATGATAAAAATTTTGCATGATTTTTGGGTTTTGCTTAGGCTTAGGTAAAAAAAGGTTTTCAATACATTGTTGTAGTCAAAAAATAAGAGAAACTTGTCTTTTGAAAAGTGCGTTTACAAAATCGCATTCAAAAGACGAGTTTTTCGAAGACGAGTTGTAGAAGACGAGATGTAGAAGACGAGATGTTGAAAGACGAGATGTAGAAGACGAAATTTCCGGGAACGGAATCAGAATTTGCCTTTGTTCGTGGGAATTGCGAGCTCATTTAGTTTTTTCGCTCATTTGTGTCGGAGTTTTTGTTTGTTTTTATTAAATAATTTTCGTTGGCAGTGTTTTTTTTGTTTTACAATAGATGAATGATTTTGGTTTTTATATATGACTACAGAAATTGTAGCTTTACATGTTTTTGGTCATGTCCGCCAGGAGGGTCCACCACCGGGTGGAAGGCCAAAATTATTTAGGGGGTTCCAGACCATACATGGGCAAGTTGGTGCGGAGTGGGAAGGGGTTAAACCTCAAATTAGGGGGGGGGGGTTAAAATCCGAGAAACGCAAAATATCCATATCGTTTTTTTCTGGAGTGCATTTTACCCATATCGTTTTTCGATTTTAAAGAAAAAATAGGTAAAAACGCTAATTTTACGCCAAAAAGCCCTTTTTATTGCATTTTTTAAACATTCATTTTGACCTCAAAACTTAAGTTTGGAGGCAGTTAGACGTTTTTTTAAAGACATTTTTTTTCATTTTTTAAAAATTTGGAGGGTTTCTGGCAAAAAATTGGGTTAAAAAAAAAAAAAGAAAATTGGGTAAAGTACAAAATAAAAAATTGGCAAACCCCGGAGTATAGACGTCCATGGCTAACCTGATAATGCGTTAGGAAACAGCTGCAAAGTTAAAATCTGAGAATCTGGGGCGGAATTCACAAAGCGGGATAAACACGGTGCAAACACCGTGTTAGTGTATTCGGTGTAAGCACCGTGTAAACTACGGTATTTTTTTGGTGCTAGCACGGTGTTAGTTAATCCGGACAAGTTACAGTAGGTTTCGCGGCTAATTTTATTTTTTTTGTTCGAAAAATTCCTTGTTTAGCATACATTTACAATATTTTGTTCTGCCACTTTTTACACAAATTTGCAATTACTTAATAGAGATTTAAAAGTTTATCAGTTTTTTATACAAATAATTCCTCTAAATTTTGCTTTTTACATCTTTTTTTATCGTTTAATGAAATTTTAACAGACTTAGCCCCAGGTATACCGAAACCTACTGTAATTTGTCCGGATTAACTAACACCGAGCTAGCACGAGGATTATCCCTCTTTGTGAATTCCGGCCGATGTCGTGGCAGTTTAGATTCCCAGTCACCAGTCTCAGTCTCGACCCTAAATTTGTCCCAGTCTCGGCCCTGAAAATATGGCACCATGTTGGTAATGGTTTATTTTTAATATATCACTTACCATCTGCGATTTTTTAAAAGAAATTTCAAATCAAAATTTTTATTGATTTAAAGTATCGACACTTGCTTACCGCCTAATTTTTGAAAGATTTTACTTAATAAAAATTAAGATTACCTCGTTACCACGACAGAATGAGTCGCAATCCATATTAAATCAATGTGACTCTGACTTATTGTGTCAGGGTAATGACTACTGCGGCTACTGGACTACTACTGACGCGTAGGCGTTTGCTATTCTCAGTAATGGTAATCTTTAGTAATTCTCAGTAATTCTCAGTAATGACCAATCTTAGCGGCAAGCAGGAATTATCTATGCAGATTTAACCCCCGCAGCTGTTTCAGCCTAAAAAATCTTAAAAAAACAATCTTAGCCTTCTTCCTAAAGCCTAAGCTTACGTGTTCCTAAGCCTAAGCAAAACTTAAAAAAACATACTAAACTTATCAAACAACAGCGTAGCAAAAGCTTCGATTGTGTTTTTAGGTTTTGCTTAGGCTCATAAATAAAGGGAAACACAAAGTATATGGGGTTCACCTATGCACACAATTGTATTTAAGGGACTTGTATCTTTTCAAATTTTAGGGAAACATAAAGTATATGGGGTGTTTTAGGATGTAAAGTAGTTCTAAGCATACATGGGCAAGTTGGTCCAGAGTGGGGGGATAAACCCATAGGTGGGCAGCCTCTTGGATTTTTTTTTGGGGGGGGGGGTATATCCGACCCCCGAAATTTGGGAAGGGGTGTCCCGAAAATTTTTTGGGGTATACCTCAGACCGGTGTAGGGTCTGGAATTGCCGCCCCCGTTTTATTGGAGAATTTGCCCCCCCCCCGCCAAAAAATGAAAAAATACCCTAAAATTATGACACCATTTTTAACCTATGATGACGCCATCATCGCGGATTTTTTGCAGTTTTTAGCCTATTTCAATGTGTTTTAAGCTGTTTTAGACGTCTGTGAAATTTACACCCCTATTTCCCCCCTCCTTGCGAAAATTTTCGAAGATCATTACTTTTTCAAACCTGCAAATAAAAGGGGGCATTATATACATTATATGTAGTTTTTTGTCTAAAATTTTTTAAAAATAATTTCCGAATGATACATTGTTGAGTAATTTTTAAATTAAAAAATTAAAAAATTAAACTAAAAAAGTTTCTAAAAAACTTCCCGCTTTTAAGAAATTTTAATGAAATTTTTTATGCTTATTTTCTAAAATTTATATAGCTTTTCTCGTTTCTAAAATTTATATAGCTTTTCTCGTGGAATTTGGTATTCTAACTTAAAATTTTTGAAGTTTCTGCATTAACTTGCATTAACAAACCTTTTAAGAAAAATTTTTTAATATTCTTTTTAGGAAAATAACACCATTATGTTATGTCCTGCTCATAAACAACACATGGACTTATTTTATATGGATGGACATTTAAAAAAATTAGTCTTTTCCACATTTTATGACTGTTTGCTTAAAAAGTGTTTTATATAAAACAAAAAAATTAGAAACACGCAAACGTAAAATCTATATATAAATAGACACAATGTGTGACTGTGTATGTGTGTTTGTGTGTGTGTGTGTTTGTGTGTGTGTGTGTGTGTGTGTTCTCTATTTCTTCCCCAACCACCCAACGGATTAAAATGAATGAGGTATCATTAGAAAGCTTATACCCTGGGATGGGACATGTCGTTAAGCGTAAAGGGGTTTGAACTATCGAAAATTTATACATAGAAATCTTTATACTGGACAACGCGTTTTCACCAAAGAGTGAACCCTGTGGGTTTTGGAACAAAAAATTTTGTCTCTGAATTAACTAAAGCTTATTGGTGAGACATATTGGTCAATGAAGAGTCTAAAATTAAAACTTTTTTGAAAAAAATCAAAATGGACATCTTTATGCCGGACAGTGTTTTTTACTAAAAAAGAATAAGAATGCATACTCTGTCATAACCACAAAATAGATTGGTCTAAATGACATATCATTGGAAAGCTTATAGTTTGGGGAATGTCGTGGGAAGGCTAAAATTAAAAAAATGAAATGAACATCTTCATGCTGGAAAACGTATTTTTACCAGAAGGGGTCCTATAGGGCCACTTATTTTATTAAAAATTGTGTCTTCTTAATTAGGGTTTGTAAATTTTTTATGTTCACCATTGAAATCGAAATTTAAAAATTTGCTGTCCTATTAGCTAATTTTCCAATTTCAACTTTTCTGATCCATCTAATTATTTTATCTAATACAAATTTTAACTTAGACAACAATTTGCATAAAATTCAGGTAATATTTTATAATAAAAAAAATTAGTTTTCAAGGATTTTTTGGTTTAAAACAGCAACATCTCGTCAAGTTTTAAATTAATCAGAAACATTAAGATGGTTTTGGAAAAGTAAGAACAGCAGAAATCAGTTTCACGGGTAGAGCACTACTTTAAAAACCCAATCGTTTAAAGGACTACATTTTTAAGTATGAGTTGTTTCGTTGGATGTGTCGCGTCGATAACAGAGTTTATTTTAGTGCGGGGGCTTCAACCGCTGGCGGACACGGAACGAACGACAAGATGTATTGGCTCTAGCTCAGATATGTGAAAGACGTTTGCCTGTCTGTTTGTTACTCGCCGGACGAGTACTCCTTTAACCGAACCTTTGTTACTTTAAAGTAAGTTTGCTAACGACGGTGACGTAAAGTTAGTACTAGAATGTTAAACGACTTTTTACGAGGGAACATTTTATGAGCGCCAAAGAAAAGCATACACCGAGGCTACAAGAATACGCATTGCCGGACAAAACTTATGCGGGGCTGGCACAAGGACGAGCTTAAACCTATTAAAAGAGTTTAGTAAAAAGAATACGAAAAATGCGGCCACTTAGACCTAAAGGGGGGAAAAATACAAAACGTTGGTGAAGAGACACCTTTGACTTATTTAGGGCCTTTTTGGCTAGGGCGGAACTTGCAAAAAACGAGGCTTTAAGCCGTACGCAAATAAAACACAGTTTTAATACGTAAGTTGCCAAGGTAACGTAAAGTACGAGTTTAACCCCCAATTAAACCGTTAACAAAGAAAACAGCACCAATAACTAACCGAAAAACTGGGCTAATTAAACTAGATCTTAAAACAAAGGTTCAGCCGTGGAGATGCACCGGACTCACACATATAAGTTACAAAACGCGAAAGCATTCAAAAAAGTTTTAAAAAGAGTTCCAACGCCGATTGTCTGAGAGATCCCGCGAAGGACTGCCGAAATACGACGGGGCCTACTAAAGAAATAACAAATGTCTTCTGAAATATAAATAGGCTCAGGGGAGAGGCTAGAAAGATTATTCCGCCTCGGGGTCTTCTGGTCTTCTAGTCGTATTTCGCAGCCGGACAATTTAAAGCAAGTAAATAAATCAACGACCTTTTGTTACACGGGCCGTTTTTATATTAGCACATTAATACACGGGGCCGCAGAACACGCGCGCACCGCACACAGAACAAAAACCCCACTGACTCAGACAACCGGCGTAACAAAACAGGCGAGCGCCCGCTCGCGTGCGAGGCCGTGCATTTCCACTAAAAATATTAAAAATTAATTTAGCTACGAAGGACTTAAAAAATTAATTTACAAAAACACCCAAGGCGCCGTTTTAAGGGAGATAAAAATAAGGCTACGGGGAAAAATGACTGAAAATAGCGGCGCTAGGAAAAAATACATTCTGCATAATATCTTCGGAAAGAATCTCTTCTGCAAGAATAACTTTTGCAAAAATACATTCCAGTAAAATATCTTCGGAAAAAATAACTTCTCGCCGTGCATCGCGGAAGATATTATGCTGGAAGGTATTCTTTCCGCCCTTCAAGAAATAAACCGACGAGTGAGACGCGCAGCGAAATTAAAATAAAGCAATCTTATAATTTAAAACATTGCCAACTATGCGAATTTATAAACCAAAAACTGTTTGATTGATGTTAAATTGTGCTAAATTACTACACTACGCTTTAAATATAAATTAATACACTGGTAAATTTATTAAACTAAATTACTAAATGAAAAGTACACTGGTTTGTTTAATTCTAAACTTAAAATTACTTCCTTATGGACAAATTAAAAACTTAATGCTTCTAAAAACTTAAAGTATAAAATCATACTAGTGTAAAAGGCTTTAAAAGCAAATTAACACTTAGTTTTAATTAAATTTATTTTTCCTGAGCCTAAGCAAAACCTTGAAATCGAGCGAAATTTGTATTGTAATGCATTTTTTAATAATGTTTTATTAAAAAAATCTAATTTTTGTTATCAATGGTTTGTAATGTTTTAAATAATACGATTTGTTTATTTTTATTCCGCTGTGCTAAACTTTATGGTTTTGAAAACTCAGTATAAAACATTCT
Organism: Microlaimidae sp. YZB2_3; assembly: GCA_030248175.1. Lineage (NCBI taxonomy): Eukaryota > Metazoa > Nematoda > Chromadorea > Desmodorida > Microlaimidae > Microlaimidae sp. YZB2_3. The sequence goes on along the minus strand of JASAMX010009267.1, from coordinate 4,412 downwards.
TAGTTAGTTTTAAATGCTTTAAAAATTATTCAAAACTTTGTTTTAATTAAATTTATTTTCCTAAGCCTAAGCAAAACCTAAAATCAAGCTAAATTGTATTATGATACATTATTAAATAATGCTTTTTTAAAAAAATGTTGATATTTTTATTATTTACAGGTTGTACGTAATGTTTTAAATTATAAAATTTGTTTATTTCCATTCCGCTGCGCGCCTCACTCGTCGGTTTATTCATCCAACGTTCAGCGTTAGAAGGGCGGAAAGAATACCTTCCAGCATAATATCTTCTGCGACGCACGGCGAGAAGTTATTTTTTCCGAAGATATTTTACTGGAATGTATTTTTGCAAAAGTTATTATTGACGAAGAGGACATTTGCAGAATTTAGGAGATTCTTTCCGGACACCTCCGGCTTTCAATAGTTTAAAAAACAATGAAAAATGTGGTCATCCGGAGTAAAATTATTGAAATTAAAATTTAAACTGCGCAAAAATCGATAGATTTTAAAAATAGCCCCTTTTTACTCCAAAGATACTTTATGCAGAATGTATGAATTTTTCTCGGTGCTCTTTCTGCTTCTTCTGGTTGGTAACTCATCTCGGTTGTCAACATGATAGCCTTTTGCCTTGTCCCGAAAAAGGAGAAGGGTAGCCCCAATTCTCCAGAGTCCATGAATTTTATACCTGGCACATATGAGGTACCCTGCGATACGATGATCCAGTCGATTCTAGGAAATTTGAACGCCAGCACTTGATCGCCGAGCATTTGACCGCCAGCATTAGAACGCCGCGCACTTGAACGCGAAGCATTAGACCGCCCAGCATTAGACCGCCACGAGCATTAAAGCGCCCCAGTACGCGTTGCTTTAAAAAGGACGTTAAAACTCCCGGCCAAGGTGGTATAAACTCCCCCCAAAGAATAAAAAAACTCAATAAAATATAAAAAAATGTTTTTAATATAATATTTAAACAAAGCAATGTTGTTTTAACAATAAACGATAAGTCAAAAATTTATATTTTTTCTTGAAATTAAAGAAAAAACTTAGTAAACGGTTAGTTTTTTAATAATTTAAACCTGAGCCTAAGCGAAACCTAAACATCAAACTAAATTTTATGATAAATTTATATTTAGTGGGGTTTTTTTTAGATAACTATTTTTTCCTAAGCCTAAGCAAAACCTAAAAATTAAACAAAAAGTTTATACTTAATAGTTTGTTTTGCAAAGACAAAAAAAAACTAAAACTTTTTAGTTTTGGGGAGTTTATACTGTCGTAGTGCTGTGTTGATATGTCTCTGCAGGTTGCGGAAACCAAAAATTTGCATAAAATTTATATGCAATACTGCGGCGTTCTAATGCTTGGCGTTCTAATGCTTGGCGTTCAAGTGCGCGGCGTTCTAATGCTGGCGGTCTAATGCTCGGCGATCAAGTGCTGGCGTTCAAATTTCCGGACACCCCATAGCATAGTCCATAGATGCAAAAACCGGTTTCATCTTCATGTGTGCACAATATGGTGTACATATGTTGGATGCATCTGTGTTTATGCATTGTCTGATGCATCTTATGTGTGTAGTCTGTGTTGCAGTGTAGTTTGAAAGAACTCGTTCTGAAATTTTATATGAATACCCGTGTATCTGTAAAAAAATATAAATATAAATATTGTTTAAAAATATTGTTAAATATAAATATGCTTATTATTGTTTAAAATATTCATTTTGACTTCCAAACTTACAACTTTGGAGCCAGCTAGAACAAAAGTCATTTTAAAAACATTTTTTCTTCAGTCCCCCTAAGAGCCGAATTTTTGGACCCCCCCCCCAGAAAAATTCCAGGGCCCCCCTCCCCCGAAAGCTCCATGGCAGTCCGACCTGACCACCCCCCCCCCCAGAGAGGCTGACCCCCCCTCTCTCCCGACCAATTTAAAAGTATAATTTTTTTATTTACTGTCTAAAACACGGTTTTTTAGTTAAAAACAGCGTTTAAATACACTTTTAGTCCTAAATATGCTGTTTCAGTATATAAAATTGAATATTAGACCTAAAAACACTTAAATTATTGATTTTAAAAAAACTTTGTTAAAAAATCGGACCCTCCTGACCCCCCTTCCTAAATTTGAAATCTCGCACCCGGTGTCGACCCCCAAAAAGCCAGGCGGGTCCGGACCCCCCCAAGTTTTGGCCTTCCACCCGGGGATGGACCCCCTCTAGCGGACTTGACAAAAACATCTATGAGGAGGCGTTGCATAGGTGAGAAAGGAGGGGGCAGGGTGGGTTCCACCCCCCCCTCCTAGCCTCGAAATTTAGGAATCCCCCTAGACGAAAATCTAGGCCCCCTCCTCCGAAGTTTCCAAATTTTTTACCCATCATCCCCCTCTAGAATTTAAAATCTAATCCCCCCTCCCCCCTCGTGAATATTTTAGGTACTTTTTTATACTAAATTTTCTTCCAAAAACGTGAATTTTTAACCCATATTCATGTTTTTTCACCTTTTTTATACCAGAATATTGTTTTTTATGCAATAAAATTAACATTATCCTATAAAAAGAACAATTACTAAAGTTATTATGGTTTAAAAACTAAAACTAGTTTTGCTTTGGACACCGGACCCCACCTGACCATAGGTGAGAAAGGGGAGGGGGGCAGGGTGGGGTCCACCCCCCTAGCCTCGAAATTTTGGGGGCCCCCACTAGACGAAAATCTAGGGGCCCCCTCTCCCCCCAAATTTCCGAATTTTTTACCCCTGACCCCCTCTAGATTTTGAAATCTGACCCCCCCCCTCCCCCCTCGGGAAAATTTTAGGTACCTTTTTTATACTAAATTTTCTTCTAAAAACGTGAATTTTCATCACGTATTCATGCTTTTACACCCTTTTTATACATGAATATGGCTTTTTATTCAATAAAATGTAGTATTATCCTATAAAAAGAACAATTATTAAAGTTATTATGGTTTAAAACTGTTTTGCTTTGGACACCGGACCCCACCTGACCATACATGGGCAAGTTGGTCCGGAGTGGGGGGGGGGTTAAACCCCAAATTAGGGGGGGTTAAAATCCGAGAAACGCAAAATACCCATATCGTTTTTTTTTCTGGAGTGCATTTTACCCATATCGTTTTTCGATTTTGAAGGAAAAATAGGTGAAAAACGCTAATTTTAGGTCAAAAAGCCCTTTTTATTGCATTTTTGAGCTTTTTATTGCTTAAAACATTCATTTTAACTTCAAAACTTAAGTTTGGGGCAGTTAGAAGTCATTTTAAAGACATTTTTTTTCTTCATTTTTCCAAAATTGGGGGGGGTTAACTTTTTCTCCCCCCCACTACTAAAAGGGGTTAAACCCCCCTTCTCAGAATTCGGGGAGGGGGTTAACCCCCCAATCCCCCCCGTGCCCATGTATGCACCTGACCCCCTCTAGATTTCTTGCCCCCTGGTCTACTTGAAAAGTCAGGGGGCCGGACTCCTTGCCAGGACCTCTCTTAATAAAATTTTGGCCTTTCACCCAGCGGTGGACCGGATTTGAGGGCAGTACCCAAACCAGATCCTGGGGGTGTCCCAAATTTTTGGTGGAGACCCTCAATATCTCATTTTTAGCGTTTTTAGTACTGGGAACTCCCAAATCATAGGGGTTCTCAGGCTTCAGGGGTTGATGAACAGATGCTAAAGTGAAAAAGCTAGGCGGTGTTTACCCCAGGTGAATGACATTTCAAAATCTAGGGCTTAACCATACATGGTACTGTGGGTTGGGGCCTAACCCTTCCCTCCAAATTTCTCCAAGGGGTTTACCCTCATCTATAGTGGGGGAAAAGCCTAACTTCTTCGTATTTCTGAAAAAAATGAAGAAAAAATGTCTTTAAGAATGCTTTGAACTGCCTCCAAACTTAACTTTTAAGGTTAGTTAAATGTTTAAGCAATCAGAAACCTCAACTATAAAGGGCTTCTGATGAAAATTAGTGTTTTTTACTGATTTTTCTTCCTGAAATTGAAAACGAGATGGAAATGCATTTTAAGAAAATGCAGATGGGTATTTTGCATTTCTTCATTTTTAGAACTCCCCCCCCCCCCTAATTTGGGGTTTATTTCCACTCCTGTTAAGTCAACTTGCCCATATATGGGCTCAACGTCTTTAGCCTCTCCCAGGGGGTCTTTAACCCTGAGTCCAGGGCTTACTGGGTGAATGATTTAAAACCTGAGAGGGGGTCAGGTTGTTGTTGCTGTTGCATTACCTGAAATCATTCCTGATGGGATACCATGCAAAAGGTAGTGATGACAAGCCAGGAGGGGCGAAATAGTTTCACTCCTATGGTTGAGACTTTGTTTCAAATATTAAAATAAATGTTGTAACCTTTACTGCTTATAGTGTTCACTGCATGCAGTGTTAACTCATTCCTAGGTTTTTAAGGATACAGAAACCATACATAT
>JASAMX010009266.1:0-71562 GCA_030248175.1 Microlaimidae sp. YZB2_3 | reverse complement strand
CACCTCAGCTGGGATGCCCTGTCTAAAATTTGGAGATTCGATACTGAGTATACTAAAAAAATTAAAATGGGGTTTTGGGGATACCCTTTAGGAAATTTTTTCGGTATATATATATCCCCACATTTTAGTATTAATCTAAAGAAAGAAGTTTTTGGTCAGTGCTTGTTTTATAATACTTAATTACATATATTAATTTAATTATATATTATTAAAACAATTTTAAAAAAATAGTTTACTTGTATGATTCGACAATTTTTTTGGAATGATCCAGTTGTTTAGGTGTGCACAAAAGGTTAAGCGGGTTAGTTACTGTAAAAAAATGTTTGGCTCTTCCTGAAAAAGTGGATTGATCATGGCGAGGTTGTGATAAGTCGGGTTTAATGAGTGCTTCGGACACCAACTCACTCATTTTATCTAAAAAAATTTTAGTGTGAATTTATAATTCTGTGCACTGCCCCCCCCCCCCCTCTGGGTTTTATTGGGGGGGGCACGGGAAGGCAACTTTTTTGAAATGGGGGCAAGCAGGGAAGAGGAGGAAAAAAAAAGAAAAAAAAGAGAAAAAGCAGAAAAAAAGGGACAAAAAAGCAAATTTAAAATAAAAATAAGTCTAAAATGGCTTAAAATGCCTTGAAATAGGATAAAAACTACAAAAATTTCGCAAAGATGGCGTCATAATAGGTGAAAAACGCAGCCATAATACTTTAAATTCAAGTTTTTCTTAAACAAAATTAAGATTTTTTTAAAAACTTTCATTAAATAATTTGTGTTAAACAAACACTAGTATTAAATTCCAATCGCAAAACAAAAACAACGTACATTTTCAGGGATAAATCGTTCCTAAATTTAAAAACCTGTGCAAAAAAGGACAGTTTGTTTTAAAAAGTGTTTGTAAATTCTTACAATTTTTTAATAAATCCAATAAAACCATTTTTTTGAACTGAAAAAAAATTATATTGTTTTTAAAACTGTTAGAAGGTTTTTAAAATCTTTGCACAAATGAATACACTTAAATAAAATTTGAAGAAATTAAATAGCACAAAAGAAAATTTCATTTTCAAAAAGAATTGTTCCACTTCGGAGTTGTTATAATTATCTAAATTCCAATGTAGCAGGTGTGTGATTCATTAATTATTCTCATTTCCATATTGTGTGCAAATAAAGTACTTATTAACAACACTGTGCCTTGATATTTTAATAAAAAACTTCGTCAAAACATAATATTTTCATAAAAAACCCCTTTGGATTCCAGTATTTACGTAGTATGTATTTTTTAACGTAATTTTTTTTCTGCCATTAAAAAAGATAAAAATGAACATTTTACTGGGTCTGAATTTTTCAGCCAAAGTTAACCGCAAAATTTTCTGCGTCTGGAAAATTTTTGTGAGGCGCCAGCCTCACTAGGCTAACTTTTTTCTCGTTTATTAAGCGTCGTTAAAAATTAAGAACAAAATCACTAAACAGACACCATATTATGTACATGAGCCAATGCAAAAGCCAATCAACAATCATATGTTAATCCTTGGTTATTTGCGCTTTATGAGTACGGCTACCGGGGATTATCCTCAAATAAACTACCGTTTCCCGGGCTGATTCTGATTTTCAGCGCGCTAGTAGTAATTTTTTGAGAAAAAAGTGTAGCCTCGTGAGGTTCACAAGGCTGACGCCTTAGGAAGATTTTACCAACGGGAAAAATTTTGTGGTTACTTTTGAGTGAAAAACCCTGAACGGGCAACATGTTTATGTTTATTTCTATTAATGACAAAAAAAAAATTTTTCTTGAAAAAAGACATCAGACCTGTGCACTGCCCTCCCCGGGGGTTTAAACGGGGGGGGGGCAATTCCAAAACGGGGGGGCACGGGGGGGTAACTTTTTTGAAACGGGGGGGCGAATAAAAACGGGGGGGGGGGCAAGCAGGGGGGAAAGAAAAAAAGAGAGAAAAAAAGGAGAAAAAGAAAAGAAAAAAAGAAGGGAAAAAGGGAGAAAAGGGACAAAAAAAGCAGAAATAAGGTAAAAATAGGTCTACAATGGCTTAAAATACATTGAAATGGGCTAAAACCTGCAAAAAATTTGCAATGATGGCGTCATCATAGGTCAAAAATGACGGCATAATTTTAGGGTAATTTTTCATTTTTTTGGCGGGGGGGGATAATAAAACGGGGGGGGGGGCAAATCCTCAAATAAAACGGGGGGGGCATTTTCAGACCGTGCACAGGTCTGAGACATAATATGTAAATATTAGAATTTGGAAAGGTATTATGTAAAAGTAACATGCTTGGGCGGAGTTTTTTTTATTTAAATATTAAAGCATAGTGTTAATATGTAACTTTGTTTGCACACAGTATGGTAGAAAAATATATTCTATTGACTGAAACCTATATGTGCTATTTAATTGCTTCAAATTTTATTCAAGTTTAGTTTACCCATTTGTGTAAAAATTTTAAAAATCGTTTTGTGGTTATAAAAGCACTAAATTTTTTGCGAGTTTTTTAAATTAATTATATTATATTTATAAGAGTTTAAAAAAATGTTTTGGTGGATTTATTAACGAAAATTATATAAATTTTTTGAAAAATTTATGAATTGTTTTTGCATCAATTAAAAGCCAAATGCAAAGAAAAAAGTTTATAACAACACTTGTTTTCATTTGTTTAATATATCAGTTTTAAATTTAAACAATTTGTTTAAGTGGACTTATGCAGAATTTTGTCTGTGGATTGACTATTTAAAAAATAAACAAAAAATCTCCTTTGTTTTAGTTATCAAATGGGAAAAATAATAAGAAACCATTTTAAATAAAACTTTACTAAATATTAAAATACAAATTTACTACAATAAAGTTTTGCTCTGTCCCAATGATTGAAGTTATTTTAAGCACATGGAGGTGCAAAGAGAACATGAGATAATGCTGGTCGTATTTGGCCTTCCGGAGAGTGATTCCTATGAAAAGGAAAAAGAGAATGTGGCTGAGTTATTAAAGACTCTGGATAGTGGCGATTTGAGAGGTCACTCAGCAGAATCCAGTCAAGTTTTTTCGTATTGGAAAAGCTGGTGACCGGCCCAGGCTACTGAAAATAAGAGTTATTAATAAGTACATTAGAAATAGAGCTGTACATTCAGGAGGACGACTATAGGGGGTCACTAAATTCGATAAAGTTTGTGTAAGGCCGTCACTAAATGAGGAACAGAGTCTGTCAAAAGGAGTTGCTTGGCAAACTTTGGGAGCTTAGAGAGCAGAACAAAAAGATTTCGCTTCGGTATTCTGCTGATGGTGATCCCTTTTTGTTTGAATTCACTCTCAAGGCTTCCCTAAATGTTTCAAAATAGGATATTATGCGACTTAATAATCATTACCTCCAGGAAGTTGGCATGTTTTTCTGGCATTTTTTTGCATGATTTTGCAGGTTTTTGCATGTTTTTGCAAGTTTTAGCAAAGTTATGTCCATTTAAAGATTTATACTTAAATTTAAGGCATAAAAACCTAATATTTATTTTAAAAAAAACACAACTATTTTTACTACTAGCGCGCTGAAAATCAGAGTCAGCCCGGGAAACGGTAGTTTATTTGGAGATAATCCCCGGACACAATTTATTAAGACAATAAATACATTCTAAATATTTGAACTAAAATACAACAAAAATGTGTAAAATTTTATAAGCAAATATCTAAAAACAAAAAATATATCATTTTTTTAATTATTTAAGTTTTAAAGCATCTTACACCGATTCCTTTAAAAACACGTTTAGCACTAAATATTGAGTATCGGGCAAAGTCCCAACTGAGGAAAGTCCCAACGTGGAAAGTCCCAACCAATCGATGAATCTCCCAACAGTTCAAATATTAGAAATACGTTTGCAAAACCGGTGTTAAACACGATAATTTTAAACAACCAAAAATAAATAAATGCATTAAATGAATGATAAATGGAATTATGCAATTTTGTAAACGTACTTTCAAAAAATGCAAGTTTCCACCCCAATGAGAATTTTTTATGATTTTTGGGTTTTGCTTAGGCTTAGGAAAAAAATAAAGTTTTTACTCTTCAGTTTAAAAAGCATCATTAAATACAAATTTACCATAATACAATTTTGCTTGATTTTTAGGTTTTGCTTAGGCTTAGGTACTCAGTTTTTTGAATAAAGAATTTAATAAAAATTTACTATGATAAAAAAGCTTTTGCTTGATTTTTGGCTTTTGCTTAGGCTTAGATAAAAAAGGTTTTCAATAGATTGTTTTGTTCGAAAAATAGGAAAAACTTGTCTTTTGAAAAGTGCGTTTACAAAATCACATCCAAAAGAGGAGTTTTCCGTATTTAATGCTATATTTTTAATAATTATAGTGTTAATTGACTAAAAAATAAAATGGTGTTTGTTGCAAACGTATTTTTTGATTCTGTTGGGACTTTCCACAAACTGTTGGGAGATTCCACAGTTGGTAGATTGGTTCTAGGAAATTTGAACGCCAGCACCTGATCGCCGAGCATTCGACCGCCAGCATTAGAACGTCGCGCACTTGAACGCCGAGCATTACACCGCCGAGCATTAGACCGCCGCAGTACGCGTTGCTTTAAAAAAGACGTTTAAACTCCCCGCCAAGTTAGTATAAACTCCCCCCAAAAATAAAAAAAACTCAATAGAGTATAAAAAATGTTCTCAATATAATATTTAAACAAAGTAATGTTGTTTTACCAATAAACGATGAGTTAAAAATTTATATTCTTCCTAAGCCTAAGTAAAACCCAAAATTAAAGAAAAAACTAGGTGAATAGTTTGGTTCTTTTAATTTAAACTTGTTTTTCCTCAGCCTTAGCAAAACCTAAAAATCAAACTAAATTTTTATAATAATTTTTTTTTAATGGTGTTTTTTTAAGATAACTATTTTTTTCTAAGTCTAAGCAAAACCTAAGGGAGAGAATAAAACCCGGGCGAAAAGTCCCGGGCAGCCGGGCGGCCGGGCAATAGCAGGGGATAAAACCCGGGTGGTTTAAAAAAATCGTATTTAAATGTACATTTGACCAAAAATTAAGTTATAAAACTTAAGTTTAGTTGTTTTACTACATTTCGGCCAAATTTTATGGATAAAACTTTTTATTTTAGCGAAATTTAAATACAAATATTTTTATGGCATTGTGCCAATGGCATCTTAGAGTATAAAACCCGGGCGAAGGTGATCTTTAGAAAGAGTGAGACATCGCGAGGATAAAAGCCGGGCGGTCAATTTTTTTATTTTAAAACATTTATTGAACAATATAACACTGCTAAATTAATTGTTTGCGAATTCTTTGAGGCTCTAACTTGCTTTTTGTATTTAAAAAAAATTTTTTTAGCAAAAATATTAGATAGTTATTTTTATGGTTATGTGCCAAAACAAGTTTAAAAAGATAAAAGCCGGGCGATCCTAAAAGAAAAACCGGGCAAAGTTTAAAACCAATTTAAAGCTACTTTTTTTAAATTGTTTGAAAAAAATCTTTGTGTAAAAGCAAGTTAGAGCCTCAACGAATTCGCAAACGATTAATCCAGCTGTGTTTATTGTTCAATAAATCTTTTAGAATAAAAAAAATTGACCACCCGGTTTTTATCCTCGCGATGTCCCACCGTTTCTAAAGATCACCTTCGCCCGGGTTTTATACTTTCAGATGCCATTGGCACAATGCCCTAAAAATATTTTTATTTAATTTTCGCTGAAATAAAAAGTTTTATCCATAAAATTTGGCCCAAATGTAGTAAAAGAACTAAACTTCAGTTTTATAACTTAATTTCTGATCAAGTGTACATTTAAATACGATTTTTTTAAACCACCCGGGTTTTATCCCCTGCTATTGCCCGGCCGCCCGGCTGCCCGGGACTTTTCGCCCGGGTTTCATTCTCTCCCCAAAACCTAAAAATTAAACAAAAAGTTTATACTCAATATTTTGTTCTGAAAAGACAAAAAACTAAAACTTTTTAGTTTTGGGGAGTTTATACTGACGTGGTGCTAGTGCTGTGCTGTTATGATTTTCTGCAGGTGGCGGAAAACAGAAATTTGCATAAATTCATACGCAATCTTGCGGCGTTCTAATGTTCGGCGGTCTAATGCTCGGCGTTCAAGTGCGCACGAGAATTAAGTTTGCCTCTCGTAACGCGTATATAAAGTTAGCGCACGAAATTCGTGCGCGCACGAATTTCCGCGCACGAATTTTGAGCCTGTATATTTTCAGTCGCGCGCACGAAAAAAACGATTTTTGCGCCTATCGCACATTAAGCACAGTACGTGTATAAAGTTAGCGCACGAAATTCGTGCGCGCACGAATTTCCGCGCACGAATTTTAGTTATTGTTATTGGTATATAAATAATTGATCGATTTTTTGAAAAAAATATTATAAAACATTACTCTACGATAATTAAATAGTTTATTTTTGTTTTTTTATTATGAAAATATTTACTTTTTTACACATTAAAAAGCTTATTAAATAAAAGGGTTATTACAGTTCCGACTCCCGAGGTTATTCATTTTCCGGCTTAAAATGTAGTTGTTTTTCTAATATACAAAAAATATAACCTTTAAAAATTTACTCTGTTTTTATCGGTTCTCTTTTTATTTTTCAATAAAGAATATTTTTTGCATTTATAGCAATAAATCCATACAACGAAGTGGTGGTGTTCATGTGAAAAATAACGTTCATTTGTGTTTTGTTTCAAGAATCAAAAAGTAAAAAAGTGCTAATTATACTTATACCTTTAATGGTTTAACATTATTTTGCTTCGGACATTGAACCAAACATGGGGTAGGGGTAAAAGCAGGACCACCCGGACGGACTGACGGAAATCAATAGGGTAAAAGCCGGACTGACGGACCGTCTAAAAATGCCAATATCTCGAGAAATACGCAAGTTCTACAGAAAATAAACATATTTTTGTCATCCACAAATCAAATGCTTTATGTTTATGTACTTATTTAGGTATTTTGTTCAATATTTAAAAAAATAAAATCTTCCGGGTTTTTTTGACATGGGTATTTTTGTCACAATTACCGTAACCCTTTAAGACAATAGAAAAAGAGGCGTGAAACAAGGAATATCACACTTATATGCTGTTATTTAAAAAATAAAAATGTTTTAATAGTAGCATATAAAATAAAATGTAAAAAATTGAATCTTATTAACTGATACTTACGTTTTTGGGAATTTTAATGAATTAGAGTAAAACATATAGATTGGTAAAATATTACCCGGGCGGGAAAAAGTAGGTTTCTATTTTGTCATAGGGAATTAATATTAATATTATTGAAATCAAAAAAACATTTTGTTTTTCAAAGTTTTAGTATGGTAAAAAAACAAATTAATTTTATTAATATCATGTTTTGAACATTTTTTAATAGTTTTCGACAAGTAAATAAATAGTAAAAAAGAAGAAGAAAAGTAGGCTTAAAGTTTCAAATATTTTTTTTATTTTGAACTACTTTATAAGGTTTAAAACTTAATAAGTAATTTTTGTGTTCGTGAAAAGTAAATTTCATAACGCATTGTATTTTTCGTACGACCGACCGGCTGTTTGTATTTCAATTCAATTTTTTCCACGACACCGGTCTGCTTTAAAAAACGACTGGTATTAAAATAATGCTTTTTGATAAGTTTGAAATAAATACTTAGTAAATAAATTATAGCTAAAAACTTAACAAATTTAGAAATAGGAAAAAATTTATATGGTATTTTTTAGTTTTGTTACTCGGTGTAATGAAAAATTTGTATCCATGGCAACACGACTTATTGATTGTGTTGATGCAATATTGATTCTATCTGTACGTAATATTGTCGGCTATTAAAATGTAATTTTAAAACTACTTTAAAACTGTTTAACGATCAAATTAAAAAAATCTTTATCATAGTTTTAAAATAATTCATGCAAACAATTCATTGTTCGCTTAAGTTTTTTTGTTCTGGATTTCCTGTTTGTTGCTTTTATTGTGGATTATAGATGAATTCAAAGGTAGTGTGTGAGCTAAATTCGCAGCAGTCGAACTTTTAACGAATCGAGAGTTAATTTTCAATAAATTAAAATGCATATAAATTTATAGATTTAAAATGATTATAAATATAATTCGGAATAATTTTTGACTACAAAATGGCCTCTGCATAATATAAGCAAGTAAAGCATTTAAGAGTGAATTTATTATAATTTATTTACAATCTGAATTTTAATACAATTTTAAATGCATTGCCTGGTATTTTTTTTATTCAAATGCGCGGGAAATTTATAGTCAACCAAATTGAAACCATGGACAAAAGATCCCACTGTTTTAAGGTGTATTTAGAAACCATAAAATAACTATTTATTTAATGATTTTAATAAGCGCAAACAGATTGTATTATATTGAAATATAACTAATTACTCAAAACAAATGATTTAGAAATAATAATGCTCTTTAAAATAAGGAAAATAGAACATTCAAAAATTCGACCATGCGAACTAAAAACCCGGAAGATTTTATTTTTTTCAATATAGAAAGCCAACTTTTAAAACCTAATACATATTTTGTAGAATGCCATAAGCATCAATTTAACGTGTTTACTTCATAATTTTATGCAGTATTTATCGAGATATTTGCATTTTTAGACGGTCCGTCAGTCCGGCTTTTACCCCTTCGATTTCCGTCCGTCCGTCCGGGTGGTCCGGCTTTTACCCCTACCCCCAAACATGACCCCCCTCTAGGTTTCAAAAATCCACCCCGGGTCCACTCCCCCTCAGAAATCCAGGGGGTCCGACCCTCCCCAAGACTCTTCTTCTAGAATATAAAATGTCATTTACTTTGGGTAAAGACCTCCGTAGCTTCTGCGACTGTGTTCATCTATGATTACATATCACCTAGGTACGACTTAGGTGATACGTGGAGTTTATCACGGTGAACTTTACCGGTATGGCCCGACTCGCTCCCAGCCCAACTCGCTCCCAGCCCAACTCGCTCCCAGCCCAACTCGCTCCCAGCCCGACTCGCTCCCAGCCCAACTCGCTCCCAGCCCGACTCGCTCCCAGCCCGACTCGCTCCCAGCCCAACTCGCTCCCAGCCCAACTCGCTCCCAGCCCGACTCGCTCCCAGCCCGACTCGCTCCCGTTTAAAACTGTAAACGCATTTTATAACAGAATATTAGTTTAGTAAAAAATGTACATATGACACAAAATTATATAACAAAAGGAAGATGGATTTGATGCAATGCGTGATGCAGTGTATTATTAGACATTATGCTTTATCGCACAGTAAAGAAGCTTAGGCTTAGGCTTAGGCTGAGGCTTAGGCTTAGGCTTAGGCTTAGGCTTAGGAAAATCCATCTTCCTTTTGTTATATAATTTTGTGTCATATGTACATTTTTTACTAAACTAATATTCTGTTATAAAAATGCGTTTACAGTTTTAAACGGGAGCGAGTCGGGCTGGGAGCGAGTCGGGATGGGGGGGGAGCGAGTTGGGGCTGGGAGCGAGTTTTTGTGTATAGTAAGTTTTTTTGTATAAATGGTTAAGTTTTAAGGGAGGAGTGGGGCTTGTCTCTGTGTGGGGTGGGGAGCGAGTTCGGCTGGGAGCGAGTCGGGCTGGGAGCGAGTTGGGCTGGGAGCGAGTCGGGCCGGGAGCGAGTTGGGCTGGAAGCGAGTTGGGCTGGGAGCGAGTTGGGCTGGGAGCGAGTTGGGCTGGGAGCGAGTTGGGCTGGGAGCGAGTTGGGCCGGGAGCGAGTCGGCGGGAGCGAGTCGTGGGCAACCTGAACTTTACACATCGCAATAGTTAGACTAAAATACCACAACCGTGAAACGAAGGTTTAGCCGCGGTGGTACGAAGCTTTCACCGTCATAACAAAAAAAATATCATTACGAAAATAGATTAAACTGAATCAGGGTAAACAGGTTCTAGAAGTTTAATAAGAATATTTAAAAAATCAAAATCGAATTATCAAAATCTAAAAGGTGAAATATTATTCCTGAAAACAATAAACCCCTAAAAATTTCAATCATAGTTTATGCCTATTTTTTGGAAAAGTGGTTTCTTTCCACCTCATAAATAGTTGTACACAAATAATTTAATTAATATTTTTTTTCATGATTGACATTTCAAATGCACTTATTTACGATTGATTTTTTTGTGTTTTTTTGGAATTATTTATTTGATTATTATTACAAAAACAATATACATACATTGTATTCTCCAGGGTTTATAAACAATTTTTTCTCAAACTTTATAGCTTTTCAAATATTTCTCAAACATTTAATAAGAATATTTATTATTTATAAAAAAACAACAAATTTTCAATAAGGACAGCGTTTTTAACTAAATTTATCCATATGATAACAAAGTATTTTGTAAAACGAAGTAGATTTTCTTTTTTATTAGTTTGCAAAATAAAATAAAATTTTGTTTTCTATAATTCATTGGATTGCTGAGCTTTTTAATGTGTAAAAAAGGAAATGTTTTCATAATAAAAAAGAAAAATAAACTATTTAATTATCGTAGAGTAATGTTTTATAATGTTTTTTCCAAAAAATAGATCAATTATTTATATACCAATAACAATAACTAAAATTCGTGCGCGCACGAATTTCGTGCGTTAACTTTATATACGTACTGTGCTTAATGTGCGATGGGCGCAAAATTCGTTTTTTCGTGCGCGCGACTGAAAATATACAGGCTCAAAATTCGTGCGCGGAAATTCGTGCGCGCACGAATTTCGTGCGCTAACTTTATATACGTCATTTTTTGCCTATATTTCACCCTTTTTTATCTAAAATCGCGTTTTAATTACTTTTTTAAGATTAAAATCAAAATCTTCAGGTCAAATCTAAACTAAAAACATGTTCTTAGCCATGTTTGTCAAGTGAAATTCTTAAACCGATTTGTGGTACACGTTTAGTACCTTTACTCGCTTATGATATGGAACTTGTTGTACTGTTGAGAAAATTTCAAGAATTATTTATAACAACCACGGAGAAAACTTAATACTATAATAACATATAATAATTACTGGGAACGAAATTTTGATATAATTATAAATTATTATATTATAAATTAATATAATAATTACTGGGAACGAAATTTTGATATAATTATAAATTATTATATTATAAATTAATATAATAATTACTGGGAACGAAATTTTGTTCAACTTCAGAAATTAAATTGTGTCAATCAAGGACTACTATAATGCTGTAGTGGTCCTTAATTATTTAATTAATTCAATTAAGGTGTGGTATTTTTTTACACCAAATGAAGTGGTGTGATTGTCATCGTTCCTGACCGTTCCTGACCGTTCCTGAGCGCGCCTGAATATTCCTGTGCGCCTGATGTGCCTAGCTTTATAAATAGCCTTTTTTGTAAAATTTTAAAAGTAGGAAAAATGGCAAGCACTAAAAGACACCTACCACACCTACTACACCTACTACACCGACCGACCTAAGCAACCTAAGCAAAACCTCAAAATCAAACAAAACATTAAATTTAGCTTGATTTTAAGGTTTTGCTTAGGTTGCTTAGGGAAATTTTTAGTAACAAGCTTAGGTTAGCTTAGTTTAGGTCGGTCGGTGTAGTAGGTGTAGTAGGTGTGGTAGGTGTCTTTTAGTGCTTGCCGGAAAAATTGCGCGGGCAAACTTCACGCAACTACTATAAAATCTAAAAAGGGGGGAAAAACTCTTAAGAAATTTTCCCCCCTTTTACTTTTATTAGCTTTTTAAAATTAATACTAGGTATAACATGCTAAAAATTTGTACAGCTGTTCTTTATGGTATGCTGCTAGAAGGGTATATAATGCCGCAATTTGTTTTTCAGATTTGAACAAGATCTGGAAAAAATTTAAAAAGGGGGGAGAAATTATGTGATCATATTTCACACACGTGTAAATGTTTTAATAAATATTACTTGTGTATTGTTTTAATATTGTTTGCAAACGCATTTTTCATTTCGGCTCTAAAGTCTCTGCTGCGGCTCTAAAGTCCCCAGGTCCGGCTCTAAAGTCCCCAGGTCCGGCTCTAAAGTCCCGACTCTAAAGTCCCTCGGCTCTAAAGTCCCCAAACCCAAAAAAAGGGTATCGGGCAAAGTCCCAACTGAGGAAAGTCCCAACGTGGAAAGTCCCAACCAATCGATGAATCTCCCAACAGTTCAAATATTAGAAATACGTTTGCAAAACCGTTGTTAAACACGATAATTTAAAACAACCGAAAATAAATAAATGCATTAAAAGAATGATAAATGGAATTATGCAATTTTGTAAACGTAATCATAATTTTGTAAACAATTTTGTAAACGTAAACATAATCGACACATTATTTTATTCGCCTATAGTTTTAGATTTTTTTATGGCATTTACCAATGTTAAAATTAAGTAGCTAATTTTTTTAGAAAAACAATTAGCATAAGGTGCTTGGAGATCTCCGAAGAAAAAGGATTTTCATAACAAATGGCTGAAATGGTTTTGGTTTTGGAAAACCCGAAATACCCCGCGTTCCTAAGCCTAAGCGAAGCCTTAAAAAACCTAAACTTTAACAAATAGTTGCGTGAAGAAAGGTTAGGTTGTTTTTTAGGCTTTGCTTAGGCTTAATAACGCGTAAGCTTAACCTTAAAAAAAGTCGAGCAAAAAAAGTGGAGTAAAACCGATTCAGCCGAATTTTACATGAATAACCTGTGTAGTTGGTGTAAAAATCTAAAAGATCTCCATGGTTATACAGACCTGTGCATTGCCCCCCCCCCCCCCTTCCCCGGTTAAAACGGGGGGGGCACGGGGGGCGGGCAACTTTTTTTGAAACAGGGGGGGGGGCGAAAAAACGGGGGGGAAGACAAGCCGGAGAGAAGGAAAAAAAAGAGAAAAAAATCAAAAAAAAAGAGAAAAAAAGAAGGGAAAAGAGAAAAAAGGACAAAAAAAGTGAAAATAAGGTAAAAATAGGTCTAAAATGGCTTAAAATACATTAAAATAGGCTAAAAACTGCAAAAAATTCGCGATAATGGCGTCATCATAGGTCAAAAATGGCGTCATAATTTTATGAAACGCGGGGGGGGGAATAAAACGGGGGGGGGGAAATCCTCCAATAAAACGGAGGGGGGGCATTTCTGTCAAATCTATGTTTTTTACGGCAAAACTCGCATTTTTGTGTTTTGATACTAATTCTGGAATCCGCAAAATGTCTGCAAAATGTCCGCAGATTGTCCGCAGAATTCCAAATCCCACAAGTTAACACCGTGTAAACACCCAAATATACCGTAGTTTACACGGTGTATACACCGGATCGGATACACATACTCGGTGTATACCCCGCTTTTTGAATTCCGGCCCAGCGCGCTGAAAAATCATTTTTTAAACACCGTGAAACTAAACGGAAACGCCTTTTTTAGTAAGGTAAACAGTTTTAAATGCTTTTATTTTGGTTTTTTCAAAGCCTAAGCAAAACCTAAAAATCAAACTAAAGTTTATCATAATATATTTTCAGATTTTTCAGCGCGCTTAAGATTACCACTGGCGCGCTGGCAAAAACTGTCAAAAACACCTGGCAAGAAATGTTAAAAAAACGTAATAAAGCGGTTGATTATTTGTTATATTGTTGTGTTTTTTATATTTCATTGAATGCATATTATGTTTTATTATTGTTATTTGTTTGTCTAAAGATGGCGGCAAAATCCGACTCAGAAAACAACTTGAAAAGTATGAAAAAGAAAAAGAAACACAAAGAGAAGCGCTCCACTGAGGAAAAACTGCTGAAAAAACTTCTTAAGAAATCGAAAAAGAAGGATAAAGATCCAATGCTGGAACCTTTGGGTGATGAAGCGGAAGATTTGCTACGGAAAAAATTAGAAGAACGTTTAAAGCGGAAGGACAGAAGTAGTCGGCCCGACAAATCAGAAGAGCGTTTAAGGCAAGTTTTCCTTCGTTGTTATTTGTGCTTCCAGAAATTTACCGGAAGCAGTATTCTGTATATTTCTCTGCCACGAAATTGAAAAAAAGAGGCGTTTATAGGTGCGGTATGTACCGAGTCAACTTTTGTTCTCAATTTTGATGATCTTTTGTTAAAACCTTGCCTTTGCCCCCAGAAGCCCACAAATTTTTTTTTATCGAAATATCTTTGGTGGTTGAGAAGAGATAACATATGACCCCCCAGGCCCAAAAATTGTGTTTCTTTGAAATTTTGTACCTACCTACTTAAAGATTTCTTAATTGATATACCATGGACCCTATAATCCTGGACAGTGAGCGTTTCCTTGGAATGGATCTCGGGGTGTGCAACAGATACGATTCCCGGAAATTTCGTCTTTTACATTTCGTCTTTCAACATCTCGTCTTCTACAACTCGTCTTTGGAAAACTCGTCTTTTGGATGCGATTTTGTAAACGTACTTTTCAGAAGACAAGTTTCTTCTCTATTTTGCGACTAAAGCATAAAATTAAAAACCTTTTTTCCTAAGCCTAAGCAAAAGCCGAAAATTAAGCAAAATTTTACCGCAGATAAGCTTTTACTAAATTATTTATTTCTGAAAACTAAAAAACCTAAGCATAAGCAAAACCTAAAAATCAAGCAAAACTTTATACATGTAAATTTTTATTTAATGATGTGCTTTTTGAATTAGAAAATAAAAACCTTATTTTTTCTAAGCCTAAGCGAAACCTAAAAATCAAGGAAAATTTTATCGGCAGGGCGCAAACTCGCTTTTTAAAAAATACGTTTACAAAATCGCATCGAAAAGACGAGTTTTCCGAAGACGAGATGTTTAAAAGACGAGTTTTCCGAAGACAAGTTGTAAAAGACAAGATGTTGAAAGATGAGATGTAAAAGACAAAACTTCCGGACACCAACAGATACATCATTGTGACAGATTTCACATGTGCTCAAATCTTCAATTTTCGGGCTTAAAACTTTTTGTATATAATTTTTTTATACAATTAAGTGATTTTGAATGTATCAATAATTTAGTTTAAAAATCGTTTTTAAAATTTTATAGCATAAAATTCCATTTAGTACTAAAAGTTCACATGATTTGCTTTTTTCACAAAATATTGAAACAAGTAAGAAATATTTTTATCACTTAATTTTCACATATAGCGCAGAATTACTAAGCAAAAAAATGAAAATAATTGGCAGTAGTATTATGTTTACTATAGACAATAATTAACGAAAAATTATACCACAGTCATTAAGAATGGAACATCCCTCAAATCTTTTGTACCAATAAATATTTTTTATAAGAAGCTTTATTTATTTTTATAAAAATTTTTCTAAACTAGAAGAATAGTAATTAACTGATTAGTTACTACTAAATAAACTAAAAAATATTACATTCATTAAGCAATATTAGGGCGGAAAAAATAGGGCGGAGCTCCGGAAGTATGGAGCTCCGGGGTTGCTCCAGAGCTCTTAAAATCAAAGGTCCGCTCCGGATCTCTGGAGTTTTAAGCTCCGGGGCACATCACTAGATAATTACAGACCAATGCACCCGATTGGGCGATTTGTTTGCAATATAATGGTTAATATTTAATATATACCAGTGATATACAAAGAATTTCGAACAAAAATCAATTTTTTGAAAACTTACTACCTTTTATAACCTAATATTGCTGTATGAATGTTAATCTTTTTAGTTTATTTAGTAGTAACTAATCATTTAATTAATTTGACTAAATATTACTTTTCTAGCTTCTACTATAAAAATGTTTATTAACATATAAAAACATAAAGGTTGGTCCTTTTTAACGACTGTAGTGTAATCTTTTGTTAAGGATTGTCCATAGTAACATAATACCACTACCAATTTCCTTTTTTTGCTTAGTTATTAAGCACTATATCTGTAAATAAAATTGTAAAAATATTTCATCATTTGTGTTAATATTTTATTAAATTTTAAAAATATAAAAACACATTAATATATTTGAAACCTCCTAATTTTATGAAAAAAATTATTTTCAAACAGTTTTTAGCCTGACAATTGCGGATTTGAGCAAATGTAGAGTATGTCAGTTGCACACCCCTCTCAAAACGCCGGCTGTCCAGGAGTATAGGGGTCCATGTATATACAGACATGTGCACTTCTCCCTCGGGGGTTTTATTGGGGAGGGAAATGCCAAAATAGGGGGGCAATCAAACAGGGGGGGGGGGCAAGCAGAGAAAAAAAGAAGAAGAAAAAAAAAGAAAAAAAAAGGACAAAAAAGTGAGTAAAAATTAAAAAAAATAGTTAAGTAAAAATAGGTCTAAAATAGCTTAAATAGCATTAAATACGCTAAAAACTGCAGCGATGATGACGTCATAATAGGTCAAAAATAGCGTCATAATTTTTAGATACTTTTTCATTTTTTGGCGGGGGGCATACATGAGCATAGGAGGGGGGTGGTGGGGTAGGGTGGGGTCCACCCCCCTACCCTCGAACTTTTGGACCCCCCTAGAAAAAAAATCTGAGGGAGGGACCGCCCTCCCCCAAAATTTTTTAAATTTTGACACACTACTCCCTCTGGAATTCTAAATCGACCCCCTCCCCTCCTCTTCCGAGCCGAATTTCGGGTATGAATTTAGGTCAAAATTTACTGTCACAAACACGGTTTTGAAGTAAAAAAACTTTTTTACTCTTTTTATACATAAATATAGTCTACTTTAGTATATAAAATTCTATATTAGTGCTAAAAAACTTAAATAAATGATTTGATGTGACTTTGTTGGGAAACCAGAGCCCCTCTGACCTCCCTCTGAATTTCAAACTAGTTTTCAAACGGCCTGGACCTCCTCCTAGCTTTCAAACGGCCATTTACCCGGGGTAACTTCCTCTTAGCTTGCCGGTCCATGCTCATGTATGGCGGGGGGAGGGGGGGTGGCAATAAAACGGGGGGGGGGAGGGGGTGCAAATCCTCTAATAAAGCGGGGGAGGGGAGCATTTCGAGACCGTGCATAGGTCTGGATATAAAATTTTAAGTTAAAAAGGTTTACTGAAAGAAAGCGGCTATTTTCCACTTTAATTTGATACTTTGGTTGTTAAGATTGGTATTTCTCGAGATATTGCGTTTCCTGTACAAAAAACCCGTGATTGTTTTCGCCAAAAATACGAAGTGTAGGCAATAATGTTGGCCAAACTCAATCACATCACTACCGTTGCATGGTGTTTTTTTAACGAAAAAATCGAGGGCTTTTTTTGTACAGGAAACGCACTTTCTCAAGAAATACTGCGCCAATCTTAACAATCAAGGTATCAAATTAAAGTAAAAAGTAGTCGCTTTCTTCTAGTAAAACTCCTATAACTTAAAATATTATACTTATTGATAAATCTTACAAAATTTTGAAAAAACATGATTTTTAGAGGGTCATACCTCCGGAATCCATAAAGATATTTTAGCAA
This sequence comes from Microlaimidae sp. YZB2_3, assembly GCA_030248175.1. Classification (NCBI taxonomy): domain Eukaryota; kingdom Metazoa; phylum Nematoda; class Chromadorea; order Desmodorida; family Microlaimidae; species Microlaimidae sp. YZB2_3. The sequence continues at coordinate 54,254 of JASAMX010009266.1, read as the reverse complement.
AAAAATTTTGTGGCATATTGGGGGTAGGGTTACGTTTTCACAAAAATTTATCTAAACTAAATCCAAGACAAAAAGTTTGACTCGACGGTACCGCACCTTTAAGTCATTACCATGAACAGTGAACCGTATTTTGAGAACAAGCAAATCCCAGAAATGAAGCTAATTCTTGCGCATAGATGAACACGGTCACCAAAGCTAGTGGGGGTGTTTACCCCGGAAAAATGACATTTCAAAATCTAGGAGGGGTCCTAGGGGGGTCGGACCCCCTAGCTTTCTAGGGGGGGGGGTCGACCGGGGTGGAAGATTTTGAAACCCAGAAAGGGGGGTCAGGTGGGGTCCAATGTTCGAAGCAAAATACTTTTAAACCATTAAAGGTTTAATAATAGTTTTTTTATTAGATAATACTAGATTTTATTGAATAAAAAGCGATAATCTGGTATAAAAATGGTGTAAAACATGAATTTGTGTTAAAAATTCAAATTTTTGGAAGAAAATTTATAAAAAAGTACGTAAAATTTTCTTGAGAGGGGAAGTGGAGTCAGATTTCAAAATCTAGAGTGCAGTCAGGGGTAAAAAATTCGAAAATTTGGGGGGAGGGGGTTCCCTGGATGTTTTTAGAGGGAGGGCCCCAAAATTTCGAGGCTTGGGGGGGTGGTCCCCACCCTACTCTCCCCTCTTTGTTCATCTTTGTTCTTGCGGCTTAACATGAAAATCATGTGATGTGGCCAGAGAGAGAGGAATAACTCGGTCACCTAATAGTTTTGAACCGATTGAAAGTATTATTATTATTTTTTTTTTTTTTGATTAAGCACTTTTCAGTTTTCCAATCTTATACTGCTGACAATGTTCTTAATAGGCATAATAATACTATGCACATCAGAGAACGATTCACACGCTACTCTGACTCATTTAGACTTTATCACCATTAGGAGCTAAAGTCACAGCTGATTTAATATGTTTTTTTTTTAGTTTTTTATGTTTTTAGCTCATCAGTGCGAAGCGTTGTGAACGAAACTCAGTTCAGAGATGAGTACGATCCAAATTTTGACTACTATAATGATCCTGCTCGATCGAGGTAAGAGTTAAAATGCAGATTAAAAATAGTAACTGGTACGCAGACCTGTGCACTGCCCTCCCCCGGGGTTTTATTGGGGGGGGGGAGAGGCAATTCCAAAACTGGAGACAGGTGGGGGCAACTTTTTTTAACGGGGGGCAATAAAACGGGGGGCAAGCAGGGGAGAAACAAAAAAAAGAAAAAGAAGGGAAAAGGGAAAAAAGACAAAAAAGCGAAAATAAGGTAAAAATAGGTCTAAAATGGCTTAAAAACATTGAAATAGGCTAAAAGCTGCAAAAAAATTCGCGATGATGGCGTCATCATAGGTCAAAAATGGCGTCATAATTTTAGGGTACTTTTTCATTTTTTGGCGGGAGGGGGGCAATAAAACAGGGGGAGGCAAATTCTCGCATAAAGCGGGGGGGGGCATTTTCAGACCGTGCACAGGTCTGGGTACGTACGTGGTACAGCATATTATAAAGCATGGAAATGCAATTTTTGACGGTCCCGAATAGTGCGTATGACAACGTATACCAAAAAATCAGTCGAAGAAAAAAGGAGAAAAAATAAAACCCCTTTGTTTTGCTCAGCGTTAAATTTTTTTTTCACTATTACCGGGTATTACCGTACGTTTGCCTCGTTTAAACCAAAACTGTTTATGCAATATGTTAATACTTACAGTCAAAGTCTCAAAATAAAACTAAAAGTACGCGTGTATGTTTTTTGATTGATTATAAATTTTTTAAAGTAAAGAACGTTTCAGAGAGCTTATTTAAAAGAAAAAAAAATTTATTTTGGCGATTTTTAAAAGAATTACTGAAACTTTATGGAGTTGTTGCAACCAAAAAAAAAGATTTATTTTTATAAGCAAGCAGGATAGGCTTTTAAATAAAACATGAAAATTTAAGCTGAAAAGTTTAATTCTGCGCCACATCTTTAATAAACAAATTATTATTATGCTATTATTAAAACGATTGCAAAATAAATAAATAAATTAATAATTAAATAATAAATAATAAAACAGAAATATTAATAAAAAATAATTTTAGTCGCGAAGAAAATTATTCCTGCTCCAGAGACCGGGAGAACAGAGGAGCCAGGGGCGGAACGGCTGTGAACGACCGCGCCCGCAGCCACCGCACCCGGGATTATTCACCTCCGCCGGAAGTGCGCGGTAGCTCAAGAGCTCCGACCCGCGGAGACAGAGGGTCCTCCAGAGCACGAGGCTATTCAACAGTGAGAGAAGACCACGCGGACGAAAGGTGACATATTTCACCTAACCACGCCTACCTACGAGTTTCCAGAGTATTTTATCGTTGTATATAAAAACATAAAATGTTAAAAAAATTTTGCGTCCCTCCATAGACTTTTTCTTCAGAAGCTCGAAAAAATTTCAAACATTGATTATTATTTTTCCGAAGTTCCATGACGTTGGTGGGAATAGTTTAGTAAATAAATGAAATAATTTGGCGTAATGATGAGGTGTTCAGATCTGTGAGCTATCCAGGAAATACCACTTCCTGTTTTTATATAGCAGTGTCTGTGTTGTTTTGTGAGTAAAAAAAGGTACTGTAGCGTTCGTTCTGGTAGCTACAAAGTTCTGTAAAAGGTTCTGTTAGCTTGTGTGAGATGTAGTTCTAAGTTAGTCGCGTTCCCGCTTTATAGTTTATTAGGGTAAATGACTACAGCTACCGGGGACAGAGATACTAATGGGCTGGCACAGCTTGAAAGGAGCGGGAGGTGGTTAAGTTCTGACAAAGTTCCGATAAGAAAAGATCAGTTGATTTCTTAATCTTCGCTCCTAAGGAGCTCGGAAGACCTTAGCGCTTGAGTCGAGAAGTCGGGTAGTAACAAGATGATCGATGTAGAAACCGATCACCAACTCAGAATAAGTTTTCAATTAACCGACTAACTTGCTACACCCCTTTTTATAGGCCCGCGAGGAATGCATCTCGTGAGCTCTAACCTTCTCACCCCAGACGCTCAGGAATGCAACTAAGACCTTTAGAAACGAAGAAAAAACTGTTAGATAAAGAATTTGAGAAACTATTAAAATTATTAAATCTAAATAGATTATTTTAATTAATAATTGGGGTATTACAGTACTCTTTTTGTCGTTCAAATACCCCTTAGCAAAAAACCTTGCAATAAAAAAATTTTTAGGGCTTATTTTAAAATGCCCAACCTATTTAAAAATATATTACATTGCTTAGAACTTTTTCTCCCCCGATTTATTCCACATTTTAACATTTTTTAACACCTTGGATTACTTGGGGGATGAGAATGTACACCCGTAACAGTAGCAACAGCAGGTGCTTTTAATAATTTTTTTTTTTTGAAATCAGACCCAAAAGCTGAGATTAGGTAGCGCAATAACAAATTTAAAAAATTCTTTGAATTTACGCTTTACACTCATATCTGGTTTTTAAAGGTTAAAAAAGAATTAAAAGAAACAGAGAATGTAAGTATGTTTGAGCAAAATTTTTGAAGGTATGTCTTACCGTGTCCTGATTTAGGTATCGAAAGGGAGATCGAGAAAGGAGTCGTTCGCGGGACGTGCACATTCCTGTCCACGAGCGGTTGGGAACCCGAGCCGTATCCGCCGGGCCGGGTCGCCGGGTCAGCTACGACGACGGCCCGCCTGCTCGCCGCTCTTCCCGCCCGCCACCCCATTCCGCAACTACTTCCTCGTCGCGTGCCTCGTCGGTGGCGAGGGCGCGCGGGGTGGCGGCCGCCTACACGGGATTCGGATGGCAGCGGGAGCGGACCCCATCCCCTCCACCCACCGTCCGCATCAAGCAGGAACCACCGGAAGAAGAGCCCCGCATGCCGGAACACATCAGATGGCTCCACGACCGCTGGAGCAAGTACGACAAGAATTTTTTCTCCGAAGGTAAATGATTGAAGCTTTAGTTGTGAAGGTATTGTATGAATAGAGCAATAAAGACCACGCGATTTCTTTTCCAAAAATAAAAAAAGTAATGTAAACAATAAGAGGCAGAAATCGTTGAAATTGGTGTGATAAAATTTTATCCGGAAGATTTTACTGCAATGTCCCAAAACGTAAATTCATGGATGATTAAAGTTAGTGGCGTGCCCAGGATTTTATTTCAGGGGGCCGTCGGTCTGGGGGGGGGGTAAAAAAATTACCCTGAAGGAGGGTCCGGGGGCGACAGCCCCCCAGAAATGGGTCTGGGGGTGAGAGCCCCCTTGCGGGGTCAAGGGGCAGAGCTCCTTGTCAGATGCGTCCGGGGGGCAGAATGCCCCCCCCCCCGGGGAGAAAATTTTTAATTGAGGGGGCTAAAATACACTAGAAACTTTAATTCCAGATGGGTTTATGACAAAATTTAAGGTTTTTTATCCCTTTACATTTAAAACATGTGTTTAAAACGTTATTTAAAGGCTAATAGTGGTTATAGTAGTTTGATTTAACGTGTATGCCTTAACTATTGAACGGCATAATTGGTTTGAAATAGAAAATTTAAGATAAATTGTCAATATAAACTACCCGCGAAGCGGGGAAAATTTGGTTTTTTTGACTATTAATATGCTTATGCAGACCTGTGCACGGTCTGGAAACGCCCTCCCCGTTTTATTTGAGGATTTGCCCCCCCCCCCGTTTTATTGCCCGCCCCTCCCAAAAAATGAAAAAGTACCCTAAAATTATGACGCCATTTTTGACTTTGACCTATGATGACGCCATCATCGCAATTTTTTTGCAGTTTTTAGCCTATTTCAATGTATTTTAAGCCATTTCAGACCTATTTTACCTTATTTTCGCTTTTTTGTCCTTTTTTCTCTTTTCTCTTCTTTTTTCTTTCCTTTTTTCTCTTTTTTTTCTTTCCCCCCTGCTTGCCCCCCCCCCGTTTTAAAAAAGTTGCCCCCCCGTTTAAACCCCGGGGGGCAGTGCACAGGTCTGCTTATGAAAGGCATCAGGAAAGTTTGTGTATTAATATTAAAAAACAAAATTTTTTTCTCCCAAAATTCAAAAAACTTAAGGGTCCCCCTTTACGAAAAAATCTGCCTCGCCAGATTTCGGGATGGGGGCGGCGGCCGTTCCCCCCTCCCGTCCCCTCCCTGGTCACGCCACTGATTAAAGTGTCACAAACAAGCAACGAACAACACTCTTTTTATATGTATTATGTAAAGGCATTATTAGAACAAACTGACTGCAAGAGCAACGAAGCAACTAAGCGAAATAAAAAAATTTTTTTTAGATAAAGGGTAAAACATTTGATTTCATAAGCATTGATAGGGGTAATGAAATCTGTAATTGTCCTCGCTATTTTTACATTACAAACGACAACTTTAGGCTACTGTTACTTTTTATTGTTATCTATATCTTTTAAGCTGACCGAAAGAAGAAGCTCTACAGTGACGGTCCACCAACCGATAAAGAAAAAGCTCAGTACAAGCAAGAAATGGACGAATTTAAATGGGAGAAACAATTTGAGAAAGAGTTTAAGAAACCGGTGGGATTCGCTCCCAGGAGCAGAGCACCCCGCGGAACGGAGGAACCACTAAGTAAGTATAATTTCCTTGGATCTAAAGTAACAAAAATTACGCGGACGAAAAGTACAAAGAAATTTAGTGCAGTATTTTTTGATTTGGCAAAAAAATTGCTCTAAGCGTAAAAAACAACTTAGTATAATTATATAATGCGCAGATAATCGTGTGCGACGTGTAGATTAAAATTTTATGTGGCACAGTCACCAGGGACGCCTAAGTAATGCTAAAAATTCTCTTACAGACCTTAAGAAAATTTGAAAAAATTATTATTTTTGTTGTTTTAAAATTTGTGAACTTAGAGTCGAATATACGGACAGTCTTCCAGATTTTAAAAAATGTACTCGCAAAAAATAGTAATGTATGACCACCTCGGGGATTAAACTTATGCAAACGTTGAAAACTTTCTAAATTTAGGGGTTTTTTGCCCCTCAGTTAGGAATCTATTCAGATGTCATTTTGTGATATCTGCGGATGCGGAATTTTATTTAAAGCATTCTTACAATATGTTTTTTTTTCTGGAGTACGTTTTACCTCATATTGCTTTCTATTTTAAAGAAAAATAGATAAAAAAAAGCTAATTTTAAGATTGTTTGTTTTTGTAAAATTTATTGTTTATGTGGTAGTTTTTTAGCGAGGCGCTTTAGCGAACACCGTCCTGAAGAAGAAGACAGCAAGCGAGGGATCAAAGAGCGGTTTTCACAGCCCTACTATCAATTTAGGTATGCATAGATAAACGGGGAGAAACAATTGTGGCGCAAAATGGGCCCTTCATAGCTTCGAAATTTCCTCTCCACTTCGCCTTAGAAAAAAATTTGTAGGAGCGTCCTCAACTTAATATCAAAAATTTTTCACCCTGACCATAGGTGGGCAGCCTCCCGGATTTTTTTGGGGGAGGGGTATACCCGACCCCCGAAATTTGGGGAGGGGGGTGTCCTCAAATTTATTTTTGAGGTATACCTCAAATACCCCATTATTAGCGTTTTTAGTACTGGGACCCACCAAATTTTAGGGGGGTGTCCGGGGTACCCCTCACTTTTAGGGGGAGTGTCGGCTATAATCGGGATTTTTGGGGGTATAACCCCCACCCCCCTGCCCACCTATGACCCTGGTTAAAACACCAGAATAAATCTTCCGCCCCCCTCAAAAATTTGCATAAATTTCAAACATGATACGCGAGATTTTGTTAGGGCAAATTTTAAAAACATAATTTTTAACACAGAAAGTTAAAATGTTACATTTGGAAAAAATAGTTTGTTTTTTGTATTTTTATATAAATCAAGTTTAGCTTTAATTGTTGTTAATTAAAAAAACAATTGAGCATTGACATTATTAATTAAGTATTATTTAGTTGGTTTTCGGAGATAAAAAAAATACGTTTGCATTAATTCGTTTGTTTGAGTATGTAAAATATATGCCATAATAATAAACTGAAAATTTTTTTAAGAAAATTAATATCCCGAAATAAAAGCTTTTTTCTTTAAGTTTATCAATTTTTAAGAAAAAGCATAGTAAAAAAAACATGAAAAAATAACACCAGTTTAATTTCTTTTCGATCAGTATTTGATTCATTATTTACCTTTCAGTTTTTGCTTCTTATTGAAACATAATATAGACAAAAATTGAAATAAGAAGAAATAAAATTTAGATTATGAGTATCCATAAGTTTTTAGGGTTTTTTTTTAATTTAAAATTCAATACGAAAACAAAAAAATCTTCATATTCAGCAGTTAATTTAACATTAAACAGGTTTGAAGTTGTTTTTTCTGGTTGTTTAGGTTGATTTTTATGTTTTTCTTAGGCTTAGGAAAAAGTTTTTTGTCTTTAATTAGGAAGTGATATTTTCCGTTTCTAGCGCCGCTAAGTAAAACATTCAAAAGGTGTTATTTTTAAAAGGGCAGGTTTTTTAAAATATTTCGGACATTTCAAATGTTTGATTAGAATAAAAAATTTTTTTTTGTGTTTATTACCAATTCTTTGATGTGAAACCTCCAGTATTTTTTATTAATTTTTTTATTAAAAAAAAAACCCAAATAACGCGAAAACCAAAAAAAGAATGTTGTTTTTAATATGCAAATAATTGTTACAGGATTTATAACAAGGGGGACAATTTATTCTAGAGTAAACACCAGAATAAATCTTCCCCTCAATGTAAAGAATTTTATGCAAATTTTTGCTGTATGCTTTAACACGGGGGAATTATTCTGAGGGAGGGGGGAAGGGGAAGATCTGTTCTGGCGTGAACTAGAATAAATCTTCCTGGGAGGGGAAGATCTGTAATGGAGGAAGATCTAATTTACGACACCGGCAAACTGTAACGCAACATTTGTTGGTAAGTACTGTCGCTTAAGACTATAGGTTCTGCAAGTCAGACAGTGATTATTTTTCGGTCAAAAAACTGAATTGCTTTTGTATATTTTCTGTCCTAAAAAGTTAACATTCTTTCTGTGTTTATTCGGCTTCGGTCTTCTAAATGTTACGTTACCCTAAAACTTCGAGATCAAAGAGGGATTTTTTTAGTATTATTCACCTGAGTCAGATAGTTACAATATGAGGCAGTTTGTATATCCACAGCTAGAATTTCGCGATTCTACGAATAAGTAATGAAAACTATGAATACGAAATTATGGGTTATTCCAAGGGCCTAATGTTTTGATAATAAATAAATATCCTATATCTTTTCCCTTTTATTTTTAACTAAGACGCCTAAATAAACTTATTTTTTGACATAAACAAAATAGTTGTTTTTGTAAAAAAGTTTTTTGTACGTTACTACAACAAAATTACATGTTTTTATTTATTTATGTTATTGTCTAAATCAAAGAACGTCTAAATTTAAGCTATAAAAGATTCTCGACTATGAAATTTTTTTTCGAAATCTTCGTTTTTTTAGAAAAGGTGGAGAATATCATTTTAACCCTGGACGAATGATGTCATTCAAGGAATTTCTCATGTCACAACCGTCAGATATCGACGACCAAGAAGTGGCGGTACAGTTATACGGAGAATATAAGCTTAAATTCAGACAGCAGGCCTTTGCGGAATTTTTTCAGGTAGGCATGTTTTACTGACACTAAAAGATTAATATTTAAAAGAATAAATATTTATTTATATTATTTACATGATTAAAGCGGTATTTTAACCATTTTTTATGTTTCCTGGTTTAGGCGCACAGCGAGGACGAGTGGTTTCTTGAGAAGTACCACCCCATCCTAAAAGAGAAGAAAGTGGACCGGAAGCGAAAATTTGTGGAGAAGCGACTTCACGCCTTTATGCAACTCCTGGTCAGAGGATGGATGGAGTGCAAAGTGGACAAGGAAGGCAGCCGACATATACGGAAATTGATGGATGCTATGATCGTACTTTTAGAAGGTGGGCGGTTTTTGAAATTAAGGGAAATGTATCCAAATTACCCTAATTTCATATTTTTGTACAGTTTTGTTCGTGCATATTCGCAGACCTGTGCAAGCCGCCTCCCCGGTAGTTTATCGGGGGGGGGGGGCAATTTTTTTGAAACGGGGGGGCAAGCAGGGGGGAAAGAAAAAAAAAGACAAAAAAGGGGAAAAAAGAGAAAAAAAGAAGGGAAAAGGGAAAAAAGGGACAAAAAAGCGAAAATAAGGTAAAAATAGGTTTAAAATGGCTTAAAATACATTGAAATAGGCTAAAAACTGCAAAAAATTCGCGATGATGGCGTCATCATAGGTTAAAATGACGTCATAATTTTAGGGTAATTTTTCATTTTTTGGCGGGGGGGGGGGCAATAAAACGGGGGGGGGCAAATCCTTCAATAAAACGGGGGGGGGGAATTTCCAGATCGTGGACAGGTCTGTATTCGGGAATTTTTTTCTCAGCAGTATCCCCCGGAACCTTGATTTTATTACATGATATGAGTCTTCTTTATTTTTCAGTTATTCCTAAACCTTAATTCAAAGCGGTGACAAGGCTACAGTTCCAGTTCGTGGTCACAGTCACAGAACCAGAAGGTTAATGTCGTACAAGAACAAGTCAATTTTTTTGTCACAATTTTCTTACTAGAAAGCGGTCACTTTGTACAATACTATTTTTAAATGATTTTAAAAACTAGACTTAGTGTTCACCATACATGGGCAAGTTGGTCCGGAGTGGAAGCGGGTTTAACCCCAAATTAGGAAAGGGGAGTTAAAATCCGAGAAACGCAAAATACCCATATCGTTTTTTTGGAGTGCATTTTATCCATATCGTTTTTCGATTTTGAAAGAAAAATAGGTAAATAACGCTAATTTTAAGTCAAAAAGCCCTTTTTATTGCATTTTAAAGGTTTTTATTGCTTAAAACATTCATTTTGACCTCAAAACTTAAGTTTGGAGGCAATTAGAAGTCATTTTAAAGACTTCTTCTTCATTTTTCCAAAATTGGGGGGAGGGCAACCTTTTCTCCCCCCCTCTTCTGAGTGGGGGGGGTTAATCCCCCCCAACCCCCCGTGCCCATGTATGGTGTTCACCCTCTCGCATAAGCCGGGTTTGCTGTTTTGTATTCATAACTGCAAACTGTGCTAGCCGAGAGGGAAATAAATTGCTCTGTTAGAACATGCCGTTTTACTTTTTTCTGTAATTGGTATTCTTATTCAGAGCTACACTCTTGTTTAATTGTAGGGCATTAGCAGAAAGTTCATTTTGATTACTGGAGGTCTTGAGGATATACTTCGATTGAGACAACCTTTTCTGTGATAAAATATCTATTATTGATGTTGTTTTGTATTAGCATAATTTAGTTTAGCAAGAATTTACATCAAATTAATGATATTATTTTCAGTATTTTTTGAAAAAAAAATCTATTTTTAAAAAAAAATCTTGTAGGCGGAGACGAAGGGGACGTTGGCTGTTTGTCAGATTTCGACTATTTGCTCGAGGAGAAGAAAGAGGAAACGTACGTTCTTGATGTGAAAAAAGAAGACGGGGACAGCGACGAAGACGATCCCAAGGTCAAAAAAGAGGAGCCCGACGACGACAGCGACACAGAGAAAATAACCACCAAAGACGGCAATATTGATCCGACTGTTGCAGGTAGGTAGCCTGTTATTATTTGGGCAGCGTCTTGATTGTATGTGTGTATTTAAATGGACCGTGACTGTTGTATGTGTGTGTGGTTAATTCTAAGATAATTTAAAATTGTCAAGAAGTAAAGTACTTGTAAAACAAAATGCCTGATAAAAAAAATTGGTTTGGGTACAAACATGACCTTTATTTAAGGTGGGAATTCTGTTTCAGGAAAAGGTGTTGTGCCGGGAGGTGGTCGTACGCGTGAGGAGCAGGAGGCGGACGAGCAGGAGGGGGCGCCGACTGAACAAGAGTTGGAAATGATGCAGCACGCCAAGGACTACACCTACTACGTAGAAGCACACAAAAACGACGAGATCGGTAAGTTCTCTCTCTCTCTCTCTCTCTCTCTCTCTCTCTCTCTCTCTCTCTCTCTCTCTCTCTCTCTCTCTCTCTCTCTCTCTCTCTCTCTCTCTCTCTCTCTCTCTCTCTCTCTCTCTCTCTCTCTTTCTCTCTCCCCCCCTCTCTCTCTCTCTCCCGTTCCGAATAAAAAAAAAAGAAAATAAAGCAAGTAACTCCTCTGAAATTTTCAGCTCTACCCCCCCCCCTCTTATGAAAAAAATACAGGTGGCGGCTTCCCTAGGGTTTGTCATAGCTATTTTGATGATATTACATAAAAATAATTAATTAGTTTTTTTAATAATTGTTATTATGTTTTTCTTTGTCATTTTCCCTTTTATCATTATCGGTGAAGCAAATGACTATCTTTGCTGTACTCATGTACCAACCGTTAGAAGGTATTGTGGAGTGTACCAGGGCACCGTGGCGTACTTAAGAGGTGGGAGGGGGGGGGGAACAAAAGTTGCCCCCTGCCCGAAATAAAATCTAGCGAGCCACATTTTTTGTTTGATACCTGTATTTTTTTATTTTCGATCAAAAAACCTTTCTCTTAACTAAGTGCATCAATGATTCAACAATTCAACAACTGTACTTGCAAAATAAACAAGAAATAAATCATAATAAACAAACTGATAAATTAATATATATTAATTGATCATTTTTAAAACAATAATTATTTGAAAAAAGCTTTTAGATATGTCGGATTTGCCGGACTTGATTGATAACGTGGAGAAAGAGACGGTGAAAGGTGAAGGCGGGGTTTTTATCCAGCAAGTGGTCAATCCAAAGGCCTTGGTGGAAATGAATTTGCATAAGGCCAGTGGCCTTCTAATCAGAAACGTCCCGCCTACCGTAACCCGTCAGGAGCTGGAGGATTATTTTGCCACCACGCACGGCGGGTGAGTTTTTTTTAAAGTCTAACCCCAAGATATTGGATAGAAAATCAAATTTTTATGGAACTTGCACGCTGTTTGTTTTCCTTTGATATCAATTATGAATTTGATTCTTTGGTAGTGGATGGTTGGATGATTTAATTCGTTAATAAGAAGAGGGGGTTAGGAAGACGAAGAGCGTGCCATATAGTCAAGTTCCAGACCAACATTGATGGAAATGTTGGTTACCCTCAAACATTACCATCATTTAATCTAGTATCTAAAAAATTAAAAAAAACTAGGACACATTCCTATTTATATTTTTGTCATTTTTGAGCAAACGTGTTTATCTTAAGAGTAAATCTCAATGTTTATCTTAAGGGTAAATCTCAATGTTTATCTTAAGGGTAAATCTCAAAAAACACCTGGGGGTATGATTAGGGATCGACTGGATCCGGATTTTTAGATCCGGCTGGATCGGAACAAACGTCGATCCGGCCGGATCACATATTTTACCGGATCGGATCTGGTGAATCGTAGTTTAATTATATACGTATTTTATTTTTGTCTAAAATAACTCTAACTAATTAATAAAAGTGTTGTTTTAACCCGTTTCTGTGATTGCCTTTTCCTCAGTTACAACCGTGAAACTTTCATATGACCTATGTTGTACTTCTGTCATACATAATTTTTAGTGCAATAAGCGAGCAAATTTAGATAGGTAAAACTGTACGGTAGCAATATGCAGATTTTTTTCACGGATACAGTGTATTACGTAGGATATTTTATGTTGCAAAAATTTGCTTATTGCTACCGTACAGCTTTAACTATTTCAATTTGCTCGCTCACTGGGCACTATTTACGCACAACAAATTATTGTGTGACGAAAGTATGGCCTAGGTCATGCATAGAGTTTACCGCGGTAAGGTTTACGTAAGACATTTGTCATACGAAAATACAACCACCATAAGACGAAGGTTTCACGGTTTTAATGGAGGAAAGGGCCATCAGGGAAACGGATTAACATAAAATAGATCACCGAATATATAAATTAAATAACATTAACATAAAACATTTTGTCACAATACTGATGGGTCTTCACATAAACCCTTCAGTTCTCATCTTCGTTTGTTTTGTCACTTAATCTTGTTTGGGGGAGGTACAACTCATCAGCACATATTTAAAAGTACCAGAATGAACAGCGGTGTATGGCAGCATTCTATCAGTAATTTAAGTGGCAACCTTCTTTTTAAATTCAATTGAATTGGTGTAGTATCAGTATACCGGTGCATTTACAACTTAGCTTGTTTCAGTGGAATAACTACTTCTTCTTTCCCAAGCAAATTTTATATTGCATTTTTGTTCTGAACAGCTGCCGTTTTCTCACCCTCTTCTTGCTTGATTTCTGCTTTTAAAATCTTCTACTCAGGAAAACGTGCTCTCTCCAAATGATTCCAAATTGGAGTTACTTAATAAAGTTTCAAATAAAATAAAAATAAACTATTTTGTTTGCTACACTTCTGTTATACTCTCTAACATTTGCTGGCAAACAAAGTTTGCACACAGCATAATGTTTTGTCTTAAATTTTAACAATGAAATGTCTTCAAATGCTAACAACACTGCCGTCTGACATATTTCAATATAACGAAATAAATTTTGTGAGATTTTCTGTGGCACTTTCAATTTAAACTAATATAATTCTTCAGTTTAAAAATTTAACATTTAAAAATGCAAAAAAAATCAATTTTATTTGATATTTAGTCTATTTTATTGGTTGACCATGTATAGACGAAGGACTTCTTGGTAAGAGGAAGTGCGATTCATTAGCAAAGTTTTGCTGCCCAAATAGTATTGAAGCAATGTATACTTTTTTAAAAGTCTAACAAAAAAGCAAAAAAAGTTAAAATAATTGACCTGGAAAAAATCCGGCATTTACCGGATCTGAAAAAAGGAATCCGTCCTAATCAGATTCGAAAATGGCCGGATCTACCGGATCGGATATACAGTTGATTCCTAAGTATGATTTTATAATAGGTCAAAATAAAGCAAGGTGATATTTGAAAATAGCTAAAAAATGCTTTGCAATAAATGGTCATAAAAAGGCTTTGACAGAGTAAGAAAATAAATAGAATAGAGAGTAAAAGAGGGAGTAACGGGTCGGCTACGCTAAAAATCGTATTTTGAGAGGGGTAGGAGGGTCATGATTAGATTTGGGTAACGAAGAGGGAGTAAGTATTCCCCTCTACCTTTTTCGGGTAGTCGTAGAGGGGTATACTGGGGTACCAATGCTTAAAATTTATAACTGATTAAGGTGGTATTTTTTGGTTTGTAATATGTGGAAATATATTCTGGGTGTTGATATAAAGCCCATAGCCCAAATTTAATCAAACTGATTTTTTGTGCCAGTATCCAAAAAAAATTGGTGGCAATACAAAAAAGGTAAGGAATAGAACCGCCTTCAAAAATTTACGCATGCCTTCGCATTTCATTGGAAGGCTCTTTGTTTATTTAAAAAAATGTAAAAATAAATAATAATTGTAATTTAGTTACTTGCGGATTCACTTAATGGAACCGGAGCCTGTCAATCAGTACTTTCGCCAAGCCATCGTTAGTTTTTGGCACAACGCCAACCTACAGAAGATCCTTTGGAAGGTGCGCGGTGTCCGATTCCGGGGCGTCCCCCTCATCATCCTCGAGTACCGGGAATTTCGCCGCCGAATCAACCTGATCGACGGTCTGGCCGCGGACAAAAGCGTCGTACTGCGAGACATCCAACTGGCCAAAAGCCTAATAGAGTTCCTGGACAGGAAGTTCAAACTGTGGGGGGCGGCGGAGGGGCCCGCGGGGTCCGCACCACCCAAGCCGGAAGAGGGGCTGGCCCCTCCGCTGGTGGACTTGGACGAGGGGGCCACCCCCGGCCAGGCCGCGGAGGCTAAGAGGGCAGCGGTGGCGGCAGCCAAATCCGTACCACCGCCCGGTCTTGGAAAAAGCAACGCGGATGGGAAAACAACTGCGACAGTAGGTGGTTTTAAACCGGGATGTTTAGTTGGTTTTTTTTTTTGTTCTTGGGAATTGTAGAATAAGGTGTTTGTCACAAGTCGCATTCGAAAAGCGCGATTATCTATTCGAATTAAGAAAAATATTAATCGCAACTTTTATTGGCTATCAAAAGAACGTTATAAACTCCGGCTTCAGGCGTTTTAATAATTATGATTGGTTAACATTTTCCACGTAGCCAATAAGCAGTAGGATTAACTTTTTTTCTTAATCCGAAGTTATTCACCCGTTATGAATGCGGCTTCAGATAAGCTAAGCAATTAGTTCAAATTCGAGGATTATTATATTGATTAAAGGGGTTTTACGGTCCAGCTCGAATCAATTCGTCAATCTATGATAACTTGCGCAACATGAGGCTAATGTCTCCACTTTTGGGTAACCAAAAATTTTATTTCGGGAATACCTCTCAAATGTTTATTTATATTCAGAAAGCTGCCCATTTTTCGACCCCATGATTTCGTCCGTATCATTCTGCTTTCTTTGCATATTTTTACTTTTTTAAATTTTGTTAGTTTAAATATTATGAAATTAAGTGGTTTGAGTGGAAAAAAAAAGTTAAAAAATTTTATAATTCGTACGACTTAACAGCCCCAGCCCACTACTGTTTTCCCTATCATTTGTAAAAAATTATTAGAACATAAATTAATGAAAACTTTGGGATTTCAGCGTATTAGGTCAAGGTGTTATATAAAATAAAGTTTTACAGCAATATAACCAAAAAATTATGATGGTTATAGAGCTTTTGAGACTATCGCTAATATATTTTATTGGGTTTTGCTTTGATTAACGTGTAATCAATCATAGATCCCTCTAGCTTTCAAATGAACCAAAATAATAAAAAAATTTCAGCAGTTGTAGTGAATAGCATAATATCTAACTAAACTGCAAATAATTGAAA
Source organism: Microlaimidae sp. YZB2_3 (assembly GCA_030248175.1). Lineage (NCBI taxonomy): Eukaryota > Metazoa > Nematoda > Chromadorea > Desmodorida > Microlaimidae > Microlaimidae sp. YZB2_3. The sequence continues at coordinate 38,452 of JASAMX010009266.1, read as the reverse complement.
CTTTGACATTATACAAAATGTCAGTGTTTTCCTACATTTGACACGGTTTGTTTGAAAGCTTTAAAGCTATTTAATGATAAATATTCTGGTCGTCGAAAATGCGGAAGATAGCCAGCGGTTTTGTTCAATTGTTTCGACAACAAGTAATACAGAATACCTATAAACTAAAGATTATTAGTATGATTTCAAATGAGAATTTATTGTTTATCTTTTTATACTTATTAATAAACAAAATACCTATTATTTATTAATAATATTTTACAATGAAAAAATCGTTTGTTTATAAGTATCCTGTATGAAAAGCCCAAAGAACATGGTAAACAACGTCGCAGCTTCAAAATAGACAAACGACGTCAAAAATATTCTGTAAAAATAGTTTGTTCGCATCGGAAGCTCACAGTTAGCCGCAGGCTGGCGCGTGGTAATAACGAAAGGAAAATTCTAAGAATACGATCTCTTAATACTACTGAAAAGCAATTTTATTGCAAAAAAGTAAAATTTTGGTCCACTAATAATAATAGCTTTTTATAAAAAAATTTTCAAAAATTTTAAACTTAAGTAAATAATTTTTTTGCAAAAAATTGGTACTTTTTACTGACTTTTTTTATTATGGTTCTTTAAAAAATGATAATAGGGAAATTTTTTTGGCATATATTTTTCTTAAAAATTTTAGAAGTTTAAGAACAATTTTTGCATAACATTATAAAGCCTAAATAACAAAATTTTTACACAGCATAATATAACAAAAGTTTTTGACAACTATTTTTTTAATATAGAGTTTTAGCACTAATTTTACAAAAATCCGAAACAACAAATTTTTGCACAAAGGGCACATTACCAACGTTTGGTTTCATTATATTTTCATTCGTGATGAAGCTTTTCAGAGATATTTTTCTTCAAAATTTGACATTTGATTGTACAAAAGAAACACAACAATAAACTTTTACCAGCGGTAGATCAAGCGACTAGCTGCTTTCCACTGACTTTTCTTATTTTGGTTCGATAAAATTTGATAATTATGGTAATCTTTTAAAAAATATTTTTCTTAAAAAATATTCATAAACTAAAAGCAAACTTTTCTATTATTGTCGCTCAACGATGCCAAAAAAAGAAAATGTAGATGCTGACAAACTATTACAGTTAAAATTAATATCACAATTGCTTTGTGATAGTTTGGGCCCTCACTTTCCGAGGTTTGGTAAGTAGTTTTGTTCTAATTAGAAGATTCTCCATCGTTTAAATTTCATAAAAATTATCTTATGAAATTAAAACAATAAAATAAACGTTTTAATGCGTATATTTGTCTTATAACTGCGGTAACTGAAGTTTTTACAACTAAAACTTTGTGGTTCTTTTTTAAATATCTTGTTTATTACTCGTTTTTTACTAACATTTTTATTTAATACATTTAAGATTTTTACTATTTTCAGTGTATGCAATAGAAGTGTACTTTCCCTCTAATTTAAACACTGTGTGGAGTTGTCCCAGCTTATTTCGGAGGAAAGTAACATTAACGTAGGTGAGAAAGGGGGGGGCAGGGTGGGGTCCACCCTCCCTAGCCTCAAAATTTTAGGACCCCCCTAGACGAAAATCCAGGGGGCCCCTCCCCCTAAATTTTCGAATTTTTTACCCCCGACTCTCCTCTAGAACCTCCTCTTCCTCCCCCTCGGGAAAATTATAGCTACTTTTTTATACTAAATTTTCTTCCAAAAACGTGGATTTTTAACACATATTCATATTTTTACACCCTTTTTACATTAGAATATAGCTTTTTATTCAATAAAATGTAGTATTATCCTATAAAAAGAACAATTATTAAAGTTATTACGGTTTAAAACTGTTTTACTTTGGATACCGGACCCCACCTTACCCCCCTCTAGATTTCAAAATTTTGCATCCCGGGTCGACCTCCCTAAAAAGCTAGGGGTGAGGGGGTCCGGACCACCCTGGGACCCCCTCCTCGAATTAAAAATTCGATTTACCCCGGGTAACCGTCCCCCCTAGCTTCCCGGACCGTTCTCACCTATGAACATTAACGTCTTAGGTCATCATAAGTTTTCAGTCGCAATATAAAAATTAAAAGAAGCAAAAGTGTTTTCAGCAAAAAAACCTATCTGATAGACATGTTTTCGTTTTATTGTTTTTATTGACTATAATGCAATTTATTGTATAAGTATACTGATACAATAATTGGATCAATTATATTATTAAAAAAACTGTTTTGTTCAATTATATTATTGTTATTTTTAGGGTGAGCAACCCCCCAATGCAAATCCATTGCTTTTAAATTTGGACGAATGTCTTGCGTTTCATCTTCACGAACTGATGTCCCAGGGTGAAAATATAGAGATTCCAGGTGTGACAAAAGATGGTACTGTCGGAAAAGTATGTTATCGTATTTTTTATTTATTAAAAAGTTTGAATAAATAAAATTAAAAATTTTGGTTTGATGGGAAAAATTGGTTTTAAAAATGTTACAGTTTAAAACGTAATCGACCCATAGGTGTTTTTAGGGGGGAAGACTTTTACGGACCAACTTGCCTATGTATGGACAGAGGGGTCCACCCCCCTAGAGCCAAAATTTTGGAACCCCCCCCCCCTTAAAAAATTCAAGGGGCCCCCTCCCCCCAAAGCTCAAGAGCCGTCCGACCTGACTCCCCCCTAGCGAGACTGACCCCCCTACCCCTGACTAATTTGGAAGTATATTTTTTATTTACTGTAAAAACACGTTTTTTTAAGTTAAAAACAGTATTTAAATACACATTTTAGGCCTAAATAGGCGGTTTTAGTGCATAAAATTCAATATTAGACCTAAAAACATTAAAATTATTGAGTTAAAAAAATTTTGTTAAAAAATTGGACCCCCCTGACCCCCCTATAAATTTAAAATCTCGCACCCGGGGTCGACCCCCCCTAAAAGCCAGGGGGGTCCGGACCCTCCTGGACCCCCTCGAAAATTTTGGCCTTCTACCCGGGGGTCGACTCCCCTAGTGGACCCGACCAGACCACCGAAATGCTCAATGCACCCCGAAAGAAACGATATTACATTTATCTTAGTGTTTACTCCCTAGTCCCGCCCTAGTTTCGTGTTATTTGACTGTGAGTTTAGTGCTTTTGCCTATTTGAAGGTGAATTTGGACCTTGATTGCTTTAATTTGAAGGTGAATCGAGACGATAATCTGACTCAAGTGCTGGACAGGCTGATCCTGTACCTGCGGCTGGTGCACGGAATCGACTATTACGGCTGCGTCAACTGTGAGACGGAGGACGACGAACCTCGAAGAATCGGAAGTATGACCGTCCGCGGGGAACCCAGCAAAAAAGCTACGCCTAAAAGCCTCGCCGCTTACATCAGGTATGCCTGGTGGCTTTATTTTCTGTGGAATCGTAATTGTTAAAACGTTTTTTGACCTATGCCTATAGATAAACACGGCCTAGGAAGAAAGTGGGGTAGTTACCTCTAGAAAATCCTAGTTTTAATTTTAGGGAAGTTAAAAGATTTGAAGAATATTTGAAAAAATTGTCCTTAAAAGTTTTCATGAAGAGGAAAAGGAAGTCAGATTTAAAATTCCGAGGGGGGCGTCAAGGTATAAAAATGTGGAAATTTAGAAGGGAAACCTCAAATTTTTGTCTAGAGGGGGGGGGCATAGGTGGCCGAGATGGTAATGCCGCCCCCACCCCAAATTTCAATCTCTGTTGACACCCCCTGCGTAAAATTTGGGGCTACCTCGGACACCCCTTGTAAAATTTAGAAGTCTTAGTACTAAATACACTAAAAATGGGGTATTTGTGGTATAGTATACCTAAAAATTTTTAGGACCCCCCCCCCAATTTGAGGGGTTGGGTATGACAATAAATACCCTACAAACCATCAAACGATTCTAAATTCCTTTTGGAAATTTTATACGTAAACTAAGACACTGAAAATATACCTACTGAAATGCTAGCATGCCCTTGGTGGGACGATTAGAGGAAGTTAAATCTAAAATCTTAAAACACGTTATCCTCCTTTAATTTAGAGGCATTAAGGACACAAACCCTATCTTATCTACGATTTCCCAGTGCTTAACACAGTTTTCTAGAATTACGTTCGAGTAACCCATTTTTTTCAGTAACTGGTAAAAATTTTCAGATTAGCATAAATTTCGTTAACGGCAGGGTTGATTTATAAGTTTTATTAATGCATAAATTGCAATCTTAGCTATTTATTGATATAATTATCGCACAAATCAACCTGCCATTAGCGAAGTATTCTTATCTAAAAAATTTTCCTGTATAAATCATTTTTTAAGAAAATTTGAAGAGCGTTTAAAGTGTCTTTTACCCCAAGAAAAGCGTTTGGCAGAAGAGCACGTTGAACTTTTGGGCAAACGAGATGCAGAATATGAATGCAACAAATTCATTGAGGTAAGAAAAAAAATTTTTATTAAAAATTAAAATATTTTAAAAAAATAAAGTTTATCTGTTGGGTAAAAGCTTTTCTGGTTTCTGGTCAAAGTAAAAAAAAAACTAACAGTCTTTCAATCATTTTTATTTGTTTTATGTGACACTTTACAAAATTTGATTGCGATAATTTTTTTTAAATTTTGAAAAAAAATTAGAAAAACATTATTTTAGACATTTTAACTTCTTAGTTTTTAAATCTCATACATAATAAAACGTAGCTCCGGAGCTCTGAAGCTGCACTTCGGGTCGTCGCTTGGATATCTGAAGAACATCATTTTACTCTGAACTCTGTATTATTTATCTTTGTTCCCACCCTCAAATATTAAGCTCCGGAGGTTTATCCATTTGAAACGTTAAAAAGTCTGGAACCGGGAGCTCCAGAGAACGTCACTAATATCTTTTATGACTTTAGGCGAATATCGTTGCTGTTCCCGACAATCTGTCCAAATGCGCTATTTGCTACAAGCGCTTTACCACTTACGACTTTGCGAAGCTCCATCTCACAGAGAAGCACAGTGACAAACTGGAGGAAGTAAAGTGGGTGGTCGTCTGCTTCAACAATTACCTAAGCGACCCCCAGAGACCGTGCAATGTGGACTTTACTACCGGGAGTAACGTTTAAAATAGTCTACAAATACATTATTATTTAAAATTTAATTTAAAATGAATGATATAAAAACTGAAATTTGTATGGAAAAATCCCCAAGCCGAGCTATAAACCGAAAGTGAACTGAATCAATAAACTTGATGTAAGGTCAGTCAGAACTATTATAAAAATGTTCGAAGTACTGAAAATTTTTTTAAAAGAATTTCGGGTGAATATTGAGTTTGTGGTAAAAATAACATAGTAAAATTTATTATGTGTTTTTTGTAAGAGTAATGATTCCAACATAGATTTTATCACCAGTCATAATGTAAAAAAAATTTTTACTAAAGATAATATTGTTTTAGTCAAAAACTAGTTTTTACTGGTTGTTTAAGCATTCTTCATAACGAAAACATTTTTTTCAGTTTTTTGTCCTAAAATATTTCTAAAGCATGATACAATGTTAAAAAGTGTTTGTTGATAAAAACAAAAGATAATAAAAAAATTTTTAGAAAATCTTAAACGTGTTTTTAACCATCTTCGGCGTGTCATAACATTGCTCCTCGTTTATAACAATATTGTTTGGTAATACTAATTGTTGTTAAACTGTAAAACATAATTCAATAGTTCAATCTGTTTATTTTCAATTTAATGCGAAGGAAACTATAGATTTTTGTCCTTTCAACGAGTAGTCTAAAGTTAGCTTAACTCAAAATTACTTGTGTGGTATTTAACCGTTTTTTTAAACTATTTTTTATGTTTTTATTGCTCTTTAAAGGAATTTTAGTTTACAAAAAATTTTTTAAATTAAATAGAATTGCTGTATAATTTATTGAGGATATCATGACAAAAAAAAACGATTTACTGGGATTAATCAATAATTGAAAGAGCTGTAAATTTTTTGTGTATTTGGTTGTGTTACACAAATTCTTGTTAATTTGAAAAATAGTTTTTATTGGCGATTACTGACAAATAGAGTGCTGTGATAAAAAAACTTGGTTTATTATTTCAGTATCAAAATAGCGTTAATATTACTTCGTTTGCGTCATATTTTTGTTTTTAATGTTATTTCTGGTTTGTATTTGTAATAAAATTTTAAAGTAAAATCTTTTATGTGCATTTTTTACAGCTTGTTTGATTTGTTTAAAAATGCTGGTTTCTTCCACTTCTAGATGAATTATGTCTGGCTTAAATCGACAAATTGTATAAAGGCATAGACGCTACTACCATAGATGTTTTTGTTCGGGTCCGCTAGGGGAAGGTCCACCCCCGGGTGGAAGGCCAAAATTTTTTAGGGGGCCTTACCCTCCTGGCTTTTTAGGGGGGTCGAGCCCGGGTGCGAGATTTCAAATTTAGGGGGGGTCCAATTTAACAAAAATTTTTTAACTCAATGATTTAAGTGTTTTTAGGTCTAATATTGAATTTTATGTACTAAAACCACCTATTTAGGCCTAAAAAGTGTATTTAAACACTGTTTTTAACTAAAAAACCGTGTTTTTGACAGTAGGTAAGTAAAAAATATACTTCTAAATTTGTCGGGAGGGAGGAGGGGGTCAGCCTCGCTAGGGGGGGTCAGGCCCGACCGCTCTCGAGCTTGGGGGGGGGTGGTTTTTTTAGGGGGGGGGGGGGGTCCAAAATTTTGGCTCCAGGGGGGTGGACCCCTCTGTCCATACATAGGCAAGTTGGTCCGGAGTGGGGGGGGGGGGGTTAAACATCAAATTAGGAGTGGGAAGTTAAAATCCGAGAAACGCAAAATACCCATATCGTTTTTTTTTTCTGGAGTGCATTTTACCAATATCGTTTTTCGATTTTGATGGAAAAATAGGTAAAAAAACGCTAATTTTAGGTTAAAAAGCCCTTTTTATTGCATTTTTGAGCTTTTTATTGCTTAAAACATTCATTTTGACCTCAAAACATAAGTTTGGAGGCAGTTAGAAGTCATTTTAAAGACTTTTTTTCTTCATTTTTCCAAAATTGGGGGTTAATCTTTTCCCTCCCCCACTTCTGAGTGGGGGGTTAAACCCCCCTCAGAATTTGGGGGGGGGGTAAACCCCCCGTGCCCATGTATGCCTCTGCCCTCCCCCCAACAGAAAAACATATATGGCTACTACGCGATCCCGTAACGGCCGTTTCCATAATTACAATAATGTCCTCCCCCCGTCAAGATCAGATTAGTAGTCGCTTGTTTTCGGGTGGAGCGCTTCGAGGTTTAATCACATTTTACAAACTCTCCAACAACCCGATGTATCTCGCTGGATTGTCATTTTCAGCGTATAACCAACCAGCTATAAATGCGACCGATTTGAAAACCAACTTTTGTCTCTCACCCACACTATTCAACATCTACACTGCAGACATTCCAGCACCACCCCCAAACGTACATATCATAACATGCAGACGACATCACAATATTATGCATCACACCCAAACCACCACATAGCACAACAACAAATACAACCATACTTACACGCAATACAAGCATGAAGAGCAACAACCAACTCACACCAAAGGTGGATAATGCGATAATCCGGGACAAAGGTGTGACGTGTTTAAAAAACGCGGCCATGCGAAAGACAACCAGCGGATGGACGGGTGTCATCGGGACGAACAGGTGTCATCGGGACGAACAGGTGTCATCGTGACGGACGGGTGTCACGATAAATGCTTTAAAAACCATGTTTCTAATCATATTTTGTCTTGCTGGCTGACTTTCAAAAACATACAATTTAATACCATACCTTTTTTTTAAACTCGAATAAGCGGAAAAAAACAGATGCTGCGTGAAAACCAGAATAAATAACACAAATATATTATAATGCTAGTATAAAATCACATTCATACAAAATTAAATAATTTAAACTAGCCTTGAAAAATGCTCTAAGAATAGAGCAGGAAAAAGGGGTGATTTTTCCCCGGGCGTATGTTTAGACAGAAAAGATGTGGACTAGTCTAAGATGGAGATTATGTGGACTATAGAAAGTTTGCATTTGGTTTGGCAAGCTGCTCACTAAATAAGAATTTCTACCATATGATAATGATTTGTTTATATATTGATTTAATCACATAGCACTGTTGCTTTTTTTTAGTTTGATGAAATGTCAATTGAAAAAATCATACTCACAGCAATCTTTGACAAGCGCGAAATCGCCACTTTTTCAAATTTATAGTTGTTTCTTACACTTACAAATATAACCTTCAAATTGAAAAAGTGGCGATTTCGCGCTTGTCAAAGATTGCTGTGAGTATGATTTTTTCAAGTAGCATTTCATCAAACTAAAAAAATCGCAACATGCTATATGATTAGATCAATGTATAAATACGTATATATGGTAGAAATTTTTATTTAGTGAGCAGCTGGCCAAACCAAATGCAAACTTTCTATAGTCCACATTTTTTCTGTCTAAACGTACGCCCGGGGAAAATTGCCCCTTTTTCCTGCTCTATTCTTAGAGCATTTTTCAAGGCTAGTCTACCACTTTTTTTGAATTAAATTAAATTAAAAAATAGCCTAATAAACTATAGTTTTAAGTGCGCAATGACATATGTTTATAATCATTCCGGTACCGAGATATATTTTTTTAAATAAAAAATAAGAAGAAGAAGATAAATTTAAATTACAAAATTTACCCACGTTGTTTAATTATAGTTAGTGCGGTGCAGTTGCGCTCCACGCAAAGTTTATCTAAGTTCTCTAAATATAGTTGGCGCGATGCCGTGCGCCAATGATTGCAATTATAGTTTTTAAAGTAAAAATAATAATAATAATAAGAAGATGATGAACATAAATTACAAAATTTACTCACGTTCTCTAAGTATAGTTGGGGCGGTGCCGTGGGTTAAATTGCAGTGTGGCACCCCGCACCACCGATAATTACGGGCGCGTGCAACGCTTATTATTATTTTTTAATAAATAAAACTTTGAATTAATTTTGTCATCAGTAATGCAAGAATTAAAAAAAGTACTCTGTTGTTTTTGCCGTTTTCCGCGCGGTTGTAGCAGATGGCGCTGGGAACTGGTTCCGTTTCTGCCATCAATTAAAACTCGTCTGCTTTTTTTGTGCGGTTTCTACGAGGGGATGTTGGTTGTCTGCTCTGTACAATCCTTATTATTGCCAAAAGGCTGTTATTGTGCGGTTGGGATTTTTTATTTTGATCAATAAATCGATAACAAGGACCTAAATGAAAAAAGTGCTTCCTAAGAAAGTTGCGTAATTCCTTCTTCTTTCTAATGAGCCCATGTTTATTTTTGATCAATCAGTAACGAATGAGGAATATCGCTTTTAAGGATGGAGCGTTGGAATAATAATAATAAGAAGAAGAAGGTTCTGAATTTCAAAATTTACCCACGTTCTCTAATAATGGTTGGCGCGGGGGGTGATTTAGCCCCGTGGCGCTCCCGCGCCACCCATGATAAGGGCAAATTTAACCTTTTTTAATATAAAAAAAACGCGAAAACAAATTAAGAAGTTACATTTGCATTAATTTGTCATAAAATAAATTAAAAAATATGAAAATATGCCCACAAATACTAAAAGGACTGTTTGTTTAAAAAATAACCAGGAACAAAAAAAATCTTCAGTTTAGTTTAAAAATGATACGTGAAAGAACAAAAGGATATGACATACAAATGTGCACAATTGTAGTTTTTTTTAAATAAGTATTCGTTATTTTAATTTGGGTTTTTTTTCATGTAAAAAGATAAAGAAATGAAATTAAACATTAATGTTTATGTTAGAAATATGCTTAGGCGAGAAAAAACACTACTACTGAGGGTTCGAACTTAGGACCCTAATGCGTATCCATAGACCATCCACTGCGCTACCGTAATTATGATTAAGTTCGCCTAAAAGCGTAATATAAACTGCTGTTTGCAACCACCGATGTTTTCAAGCAATATTTTTACTTTTCTTTGGTGTTTTGGGGAATTTTTAAAAATAATGTAAACTGAACTTTGTTTTGCATTAAAATGCCGACAAATCTACGGTATTTTTTATAAAAACTATTCGTTTGTGTTCAGTTTTGTATTTTTTATTTTAAAAAATTACAAAATATGCATTTGTTGTGTTCCTTACAATCCTTTAATTTGTAAAATATAAAATATATTCAAGGTTTTTAACAATTTATTCCATAATCCTTTGTCATTTTGTTTTGATTTTGGGGATTTTTTTTATTTGCCACTTTATTATTATTTTTTTTGAAGAAAAGGAAGAAGGCTCATTAAATACATCCAGTAAACATTTATCCCCCTTCGCTGGGTACTCAAAATAACACCTAAATAAGTGTAGAAAAAACCCATTAAAACCTTAAAAGATGTTTCAAAAAAAGCAAATGATTATGTCAAACTACATTTCTTTAAAACTAAGTGACTTATGTTCTCTTTGTAAAGCATATTCTTTTTATTTATGCATTATATCTATATTCTTCAGAATGCTGAGCTAAGTGTTTGGAAGCCAGCCAAGAAGATTAAATAAATATCTTTAGAAGGCGAACTGGAAAGTACACCGACAACGTCCACCGACACTGACCACTTTTGCTGCAAATTATTATTTCTAAGCCTAAGCAAAACCTAAAAATTCAAATAAAATTACAGTAGAATTTGGTTGGTGTCAGTGGACGGTGTCGGTGTACTTTCCAGTTTGCCCTTTAGAAACATGGTTTTTAACCTATTTATCGTGACACCTGTCCATCACAATGACACCCGTCCGTAACGATGACACCCGTCCATCACAATGACACCCGTCCGTCATGACGACACCGTCCGTCACGATGACACCCGTTCGTCACGATGACACCCGTCCGTCATGATGACACCCGTCCGTTACGATGACACCCGTCCGTCACAATGACACCCGTCCGTCACGATGACACCCGTCCGTCCGCTGGTTGTCTTTTGCATGGCCGCATTTGTAAAACACGACACGAGTGTCACACCTTTGTCCCGAATCATCGTATTATCCACCTTTGCTCACACTAAATCCAAGCAAAACAACATCCACACTATTCACACCAGACCATGCAGAGAACAACACACAACTATCACTACAACTAAACAACACAACACATCACAACTAAAAACCCAAAAATCTTGGGGCTCACTTTTGACTTCAAGCTTACGTTCAACACAAACATCGCAAATACACACAGCAAAGCACGCAAAACACTCAAAATCATAAATGCACTCACAGTAACATCGTGGGGTAAACCAAAAGAAACACTCGCACATACAAGACATCACTTGACCAATAATTGAGTAGGGTCATGCATTTAATTTCGGCACTTTTTTAAGTTTTGATTACATATCTTATTATAACTTGGTCCAAAATTTGAATTGAGAAGTGATTGATAGCTCGTTAGAAACTAGATGCATGGGCAAAAAAGGACAGTCATAACATCTACCAATTCTTTTTGTTGGCTGTAGTAGCTTTTTGAAGGAAAATGGGCAAAAGGTGCATTTAATTTTGGCACTTTCGAAAATGCATTTAATTTCGGCACTTTAATTTATTTTTCACTCAGAAAAAAACAAATTAGCAGACATGTGCACTCCCCCCCCCCGGGGTTAAAACGGGGGGGCAATTCCAAAATGGGGGGCACGGGGGGCAACTTTTTTGAAACGGGGGGGGCAATAAAACGGGGGGGGCAAGCAGGGGGGAAAGAAAAAAAAAGAGAAAAAAAGGAAAAAAAAGAGAGAAAAAGAAGGGAAAAGGGAAAAAGGGACAAAAAAAAGCGGAAATAAGGTAAAAATAGCTCTAAAATGGCTTAAAATACATTGAAATAGGCTAAAAACTGCAAAAAATTCGCGATGATGGCGTCATCATAGGTCAAAAATGGCGTCATATTTTTAGGGTACTTTTTCATTTTTTGGCGGGGGGGCAATAAAACGGGGGGGCAAATCCTCCAATAAAACGGGGGGGGGCATTTTCAGACCGTGCACAGGTCTGAATTAGAGTAAAAATAACCAATATGGCAGTAAATGTAGCAGTCAATTTTCAAATAAGCCATTAAACATTAGTATTGACCTAAAAACAAGAAAGTTATAGCCTGAATAAAAAAGTACCGAAATTAAATGCACCAAACGAATTTTCCAAACTGGCCATTTTCGATATCGTCCCTTATAAAACGAAATTTATGTAGATGTTAATTGTTATGCATATCATTGTGTTCAGAATAAGAAAATACACAATTGTGTAGTATAAAATTTTGTAATCAAACAAAGCTGAAAAAAGTTATGGCCAAAAAACGGTTTTAAAAATGTCGAAAAAGTGCCGAAATTACATGCATTACCCTATGCCATCACATACGGTAATGCATGTAATACCCCCCTACCATACATGGGCACGGGGGGGGGGGGTTTGGGGGGGTTAACCCCCCAAATTCTGAGAAGTGGGGTTTAACCCCCCCCCCACTCAGAAGTGGGGGGGGGGAGAAAAAGTTAACCCCCCCCCCCAATTTTGGAAAAATGAAGAAAAAAAATGTCTTTAAAATGACTTCTAACTGCCTCCAAACTTAAGTTTTGAGGTCAAAATGAATGTTTTAAGCAATAAAAAGCTCAAAAATGCAATAAAAAGGGCTTTTTGACCTAAAATTAGTGTTTTTAACCTATTTTTCCTTCAAAATCGAAAAACGATATGGGTAAAATGCACTCCAGAAAAAAAACGATATGGGTATTTTGCGTTTCTCGGATTTTAACCCCCCCCCCCCCCTAATCTGGGGTTTAACCCCCTCCCATTCCGGACCAACTTGCCCATGTATGCCCCCTACTAGATTTTATAATGCCATCTACCCAGGCTAAACCCCCTAGCTTCGGTTACCGTCAGGGACGTAGCCAGAGTTTCATTTTGGGGGGGCGGATTGTAGTACAAAAAAAAATTTCGGGGGGGGGGGGCGGATTGTAGTACAAAAAAAAATTTCGGGGGGGGGGCTCCGCCCCCCCCCCCCCGAAATTTTGGGGGGGGGGGGGGCGGAGCCCCCCTTAATTTTTGAAAACGTCAAAAAAGCTGTATAATACACTGTTTTTGGCCTAATAACCTATTATCTAATGTTTTTAGCGGTAAAAACATGTTTTCTTAGTTAAAAATTACATAAGCACACATTGGCAGAGCCTGGATTTTACAAAAAAGGAATTTAGAGGCGTTAGTTTCAGACCCCTTGGCTAAACCCACATTGTAAACCAAAACACATAAGCAGCATCTCGGCTCTATGTTTTCTAGGGTACCTACCTATATGAAAAAAATCCGAGCCAATGCTATAAGCGGCAGGAAAATTTCGGAGGGGAGAGGTACATAAATCAACCAATATGATTGTTTGTTTTGCTTTCTGTGTAGTACTTATTACTTATAAAAATTATTGTACTAACTTTGAAATAACATTAGCATCAGGCAACATAAATAACGAGATATATATGTATGTATACGATAGAAAGTGACCGCTGAGCGAAGCGAAGCGGAACAAATTTTTGGTTTTTGGGGGTCCATTGGGGTACTAAAATTATTTTAAAGTTTGGCGCCGAGCGATTAGCGAGGCGCTAGAAAATTTTGAATTTTTAGCCCCCAAATTTTACTATCTGGCGACCATTTCGGGGGGGGTGGCCGCCCCCCCCCCCGCCCAACCACTATCCTTATTTTTCCTCCTGTCCGACCGTTTCGGGGGGGGGGCGGCCGCCCCCCCCCCGTTCCCCCCTGACTACGTCCCTGGTTACCGTCTTCATCTATGTGCCAATAAGTTTTAAAATCGTCCATAACAATATTGTTTATTCATGGAAGTTTTTGGATGTCATTTTTTTATTCCGAATGTAGATTTTTTGAAACAGGAATCCGCGCATGCGGATGTCCATTAAATACATTTTTTCATATCATTTTTAGTTCTGGAGTGCATCTTATCCATATCGTTTACGTTTCTTTAATTTTGAAAAATAAGTAAAAAACGTTGATTTTAGCTAAAAATGTACTTTTAAACTTTTTATGGCTAAAAAACTTATTTAGACATTAAAACTGGCTTAGAAAAGGTTAGAAATCTATGGAAAATTAGGTATTAACTATCAGTTCTTTTTATATGCTTAGCATTGTTTTAAATTTTAATCTAATTTAAAGTATAACAAGCTGCAGAGACAATTACAGACAGTTAGTCGTTCAAACGATAACTGGGCGTACGTGAAACCAAACCAACTTAAGAAGAAAAAATAAGCAATATGCACATCTGCGGATGCGGATGTCCGCCGATGCGGTGTTGGGCACATCATTATTTATGACATAACTCATAGGTTAACAAGTGTGCAATGCCGGGAAAAACGTACGACGAGAAATTCCGGGAATTTTTGGAGAGCAAGTCTTACAACCTTCTGGGGGAGCTTCACGATAAACTGTTGGATAGCAATTACTGTGCGGCCGAAAGTAGACACGGCGTGTGTCAGGGGCCGGCCCAGGAAACAGAGAAACTTGTTGCGGAAATGCTAAAGAAGCACTCGGACGATATTATAGGTAAACCAATCCCAGTAAATGAGGAAAAAAATCTTCCTCGCGGGGTCAGGAGAACCCTCGCCCAACTCAGGGTGAGGAAATCTCCTTTCTTCTACTTTTACCTACACAAACACAATACACATCACCCAACTGCCCGCTATGCAAAACACAAGTTCACACAACACAACATCTTTTCACGTGCACACACATTAACACGACCTTGGGACCAGAGGACCTTTGGGCTAACCCCGCAGCGGTTGCTGATCTCCTCCGAGAGTGGGAAGAGGGGGAGAGCAGAGCGAGGAGCGTGCCCGATGGAACCAACCAGGGTTGAATGAAACTTTGGTTGCTGGCAAAAGACAACAACCAATCCCAGTTGGGCCTTTATCCACAAATATTGCGCATTAAAAACTACGTTCCTAAATGATTAGCGTTTTTTTAAACATCACGATAAAATGAATTTAATTCTTTCGTATTCTCAGCTTTTAAGAAATATTCCAGTCATTTAGTGGATTCAAATCCGGTTTTCTTTCACACCAAAATGTGTGCTTTAAAAGATCAAAAAGGTTTCATTAAAATTACCTATAGCCGGCCTAATTCAGTTGTAAGAAAGAAAATAACATAGTTTATATTTACACAAAAAAATTTTTAAAAAAATGCATCTCGGCACTTTAACACAAATAGATAAGAGGAGATAAATTAAAAGATTAAAATCAATTAAGTCAACAAATTTTTAGGCGGGGTCTGCCAGGGGGGTCCGGACCCCCTGGTTTTTTAGGAGGGTCGACCCGGGGAGCGCAATTTCAAATTTGGGGGGATGTTGGGTGTCCGGAAGTTTCGTCTATTACAATTCGTCTTTAAACATCTCGTCTTCTACATCTCGTCTCCGGAAAGCTCGTCTTTTAAACATTCCTTCTTTGGAATTCGGATACGATTTTGTAAACGCATTTTCAAAATGACGAGTTTTCGCCCAAACGATAAAATTTTGTTTAATTTTTAGGTTTCGCTTAGGCGTAGGAAAAAATAAGTTTTTTACTAATTAATTCAAAAAGCACACTTTGGACCTACCTAGCATTACAAAATTTTGGGTCCGCGGTCCCGCCGCGAAATCAGAATTCGTTATGAAACCAATGATTTTTACCAAATTTTTTCGAAAACCGGAGATTAAAGAACTATGTTAAAACAATTTCGAGCATTTTCGTTAATTTTTGACCATTAGTTGGAGCTATATGAAGCGTAACTAAGGTTTTTCATATGTAAATTTTTTAGTTAATCAGAAAAAAACATGTAATGTTTAATTAAATACGAAAAAACACTAAAATTTTTCAAGTAGAGGTTTATTTGTATATAATATTTCCAGTTTCAAAAATAATACAAAAAAATGCATTTAATTTGAGAGGACTTTGTTTCGTGGTGGGACCGCCAACCCAATTTTTGTTATGCTAGGTAGGTCCATTAAATACAAATTTACTAATATAAAGTTTTCTTAATTATTAGGTTTCGCTTAGGCTAAGGTTCGCAGTTTCTTGAAACAAATCCTTAAATATAAAAGTTTATCATGGTAAAATTTAGCTTAATTTTTAGATTTTGTCTAGGCTTAGGAAAAAATTTTTTCGATCCATTGCTTAAGTCGCGAAATACGAGAAACTTGTCGTTTGAAAAGTACGTTTACAAAATCGCATCCAAAAAACGAGTTTTTCGAAAACGATATGTTTAAGGTAGAACGATACAGTTACAAAAATTTCACGAATTTTCCCCAAAACATTGTACTCGGGAGTTTTCGGAAATCCTGATGACGAATCCTACCTCCGTTTTTTAATTCGACCCCCCCCCGGGGGGCACTAGGGGGGTTGCGACCCCTTTTGGGGTGCATTCTGACTATACACCGGTTTTATCTCAAAACCACCTCAAAATACATTATTGTCCACAGTATTGAATAATGAACACTTTTTAATTAAAAAGTTAAAAATTAAAAAAAAACGTGTTTCTGAGATTAAAAATATTGTCCAGGGGGACTTGAACCTAGAGCTCCGGGATTCCGAGTCCGACGCTCTAACCACTCGGCTACTGTTCCGTCTGAGCTTCTTTCTTAAAAGCTAGTTTTAAACCAATGTTTCAAAATGTAGTTTCGACGTCAACGTCAAATCAAAAAATATAAATGAAAGTTTAGTCATTTAATAGGAATTAGTTTGTTCCCAACTTTTAACACAGCAGTTGTATCATAATTCTGAGCCAGTTTTAATTTTTTAACGAAATCTCTACTATCACTTCTTTTTATTTTTTATTTCAACAATTTTAGCAATAAAACGAAATTAAAAAACTTCAATAGTAGGGATTTCGCTAAAAATTTTTGTGGGCATGTACATTTGGTGTATCTAACTTTAGCTAAATTTTTATTACGCAAAATAATAACTTTGGTTCTGTTAAATTGGGAAAAACTGTTTTAAAATGCCTTTTTTCAACGAAGCATATCTTGGCGAGGAATAGTCCACCAAAAATGTTAAGGATACCAAACTGACCGGAAAAAAACCCTTTCTTCCAACATATAGTTTGCTTCTGTCCGTCACGTACGGGACGAGTTATACACAAAAACCGACAGGGTATCCTAACTGTATCGTTCAACTTTAAAAGACGAGCTTTCCGAAGACAAGTTGTAGAAGACGAGATGTTGAAAGACGTAATGTAAAAAATGGAATTTCCGGGAACCGGATATTCAGAGGGGTCCCCCAAAAAACATCTATGACTACAAAGTTTTTTTTTCTTCAAAAAATGGAAAGTTTAAAAAAAAGTTGCAAAAGATTATTTAATTCTAAAAATTTTGTTGTGTGTGTCCTTTGCCAGTAGCCAGGGTTTCCATCAACCCTGGTTTGGTCCGTCCGGCACGTTTCTCGCCTTGCTCACTCCCTCTTCCCACTCCCGGAGGAGCTCAGCAACTGCTGCGGGGTTCGCCCAAAGGTCCTCTGGTCCCAAGCTCGTACTAATGTTTATGCATGTGAAAAGATGTTGTGTTGTGTGTATTTGTGTTTTGCATATATGGGGGGGGGGGGTGGGGGGGTGTACACATAAGAGAATTAATCGACCAATAATCGAGTACACCAGCACAGTCTGGGGTTCCACAGCATCAAACACAAATCAACAAACTACAAACAATACAAAACACTGCTTTCGGAGGCGCAACAGAGCACACTACAGACACAAACACATAATCATACACACAAAGGCCAAAGTCCTCCAACTAGCAACACACATTCAATTTCACTCATAACAAGCAGAATTGGCAGCCATGTAGCAGTCACTAAACAGTCCACTCAACCACTTAACACATGAACCTGCACCCAGCAGGCTCAAAAAGCAAACAACCTTCCTCAATAACAAAACTGCACAACAAACATCCCAACAGACATACACAACAAAACAGATAAAACACTAAAACAACAAGTCCACACAAACACAGTCACAAACCACATTAACAACACTCCAATAAACCCAATACTCCAGACAAAAGCACAGGCGATAAACAACGAGGGAGAAAATATTCCTCGCGTGGTCAGGAGAACCCTCGCCCAACTCAGGGCGGGGAAATCTTCCGTGCTATTCACAAAACTTTTGGACCCGGTCCAAAGCGGTCTGGGACCGCTTTTTACGCAGACCGATCTGCGTAAAAAGTGGACCCAGTCAGGTTTAGTCCGTGGTCCAAAAGTTGTATGAATAGCACGGCTTCTTTCCTCTACTCTAGCCATCAAAAATCAATCCCACACAGACACAATACACATCACCAAACTTTCCGCTATGCAAAACACTATCACACTCAACACAACATCTTTTCATATGCACGCACAATAACACTAAATTGGGCCCAGAGGACCTTCGGGCGAACCCCGCTGCTGTGGTCAATCTCTTCCGAGAGTGGGAAGAGGGAGTGAGCAAGGCGAGGAACGTCCCGGATCAGTCAGTGGCGTAGCCAGGATTTCATTTCGGGGGGTGGGCGGTCTGGGGGAAGAAAATTTGGCACCTAAGTTTAAGCCGTCTGCGCCGCGTAGCGGCGCCAGCCGACGCGAAGCGTCGGTCGGGTAGTCTTGGGTTGGGAGGTGTCCCCCAGCTGCCGGAGGCGAAAATTTTTTTGAATAAGTACTTTAAATTGCTTAAAAATGGTCCCCTGAAGATCGCGTGAACATACATTTTACTTTTGTTTTTTACCTAATTTCTATACAATTTTGTGTGATCTTCTAAATTAATCTGGCGATGAAATTGTTTATAACAAACTATCTATTGCCTGTTTTTAAATTATGCACATGAGTATGGTTAAAGTTTTTATGATAGCAAAAATTTTACTGATAATATTAGTCTTACTGATAATATTAGTCTTACTGATAATATTAGTCTTACTGACACAAATATGACCTTCCCGCATAGCGGGAAAAATTTTTATGTATTAATTTGTTTATGGTTTTAGAATGCACTAAGATTTGTATTAGATTTTTATAACACAATATTCGAAAAAGAAAAAAACTTATACGAAATTCCACGCTTCGCCAAGAAAGGGGGGGGGATGAAGAGAGGTGGGCATTCTTCAAGTATAACCCACTCAATTACATGGACTACTTTAAGTATAGACAAACTGACAGTTTAAATCCCTTATTTTTCATGTAAATTATCATAAGAATGCTTATAAATAACCTAATCGTGGACTGTAGACCCTAGTTTCCCTAAGCAACCTGAGCGAAACCTCAAAATCAAACTAAATTTAAACTTTAGTTTGATTTTAAGGTTTTGCTCAGGCTGCTTAGGGAAACTAAGATCTACACTTCGCGATTCATAATGTTCATGAGTTTTATCATGACAAAATTTTTAAGTTTACGTGTTTTTCTTAAGATTTATCAAAAAACTTTTTTATTTTAATTAATTGTCTTAAAAAATAAGGGAATAAAAATGTTAGTTTGTCTATACTTTAAGTAGTCCATGTAATTAAGTGAGTTTCACAATATATCAGTTTTAACATCTATTATATTATTGCCATTCAATATCTAAGTCAAAGGCATAAAAATGCTTTAGCTATGTATTGAATAGTACAATCCATCGAAATTAAAAAAACTAATATAAATTAGCGATGTACATTTCCCGCGGACGGGAATATTTTAGAGTATTTTTATGCTTTTAAAACGCATCAGGAAAGCTTCTGAATTTATATGTAAAGAAAAAAAATTTTCTCCCAAAATCCAAAAAACGTAAGGGTCCCCCTTACGAAAAAATTCGGCTTCACTGGATTTCAAGGGGGCGGCGCCCGCCCACCCCCTTGGCTACGCCACTATGCCGGATGGTCCAGACTGATCTTGATGGGAAGACCGGTTGTTGGCAAAGAACTACAATAAAATATAACTATTATCAAGCACTACAATCATAAACTGTTCGTTTCGTTTTTAGACCGAATGTGGGTGCCAGTTTACAAGTAAATTAGAGGGAATGTTTAAAGATATGCAAGTGTCCAATACTCTCATGGTACAATACCGCGATCATCGCGAAAATGTCGTTTCGCAAACGGAAGTAAGTGTATCGTGTTTTAAATACGATTTTTCCCTACGCACAGTCGTATAGTGTGACCTTAAACGAAAGAATCGTTATTCTATACGGTATGCAATTCATACGTTATGAGTAGCGTTGTTAATAAAACGATTTCATTTATCGAGAGGGAAAATAATGTGAGCTAGGCCTAAGCCCTAGATAAAAAAAAGAGACACCAAACTAATGGAGCTCTATGCATAAAATAATATTCTTTCCAAAAATTTGTAACGGAATTTATACAAATTGCTATGATAATTGTTGCTTCGTTACTGAAATATAAAGAGTCACCATTAGTTTAAAATCAACATGACTCTGACTTATACAGTTTACAGTATTTTTGTGTGTTATAAGATAAAAAAAGTCACAGTTACCAGTAATTTATGACACTTGGGACTCCTTCTGCCTTACTATCGACGATTGTATTTTCAGGGTTCGGTGGATCTGCAGGTTCGGGTGCTGACGACGGGATTCTGGCCGACTCAATCCAGCACTCCCGTCTGTGTACTGCCGAAATCAGCCAACGAAGCTTTTGAAAAGTTTAAGGAGTACGTTTTATTTTTTTTTATTAATTTTTCATTTTCTTTTTTAATAGTAATATTTTAATAGTAATATTTTGTAATAATAGTAAAGTAACATTAAAGAAATAGAAATTGTGAGTAAATTTAAGCTTAATTTATTATTTTAAATTTGGGTCCACATAAATTTTTAGTATCAGATTGATAAACTTCTCTTCAAAAAGATTTACTGAAACCAACGTTAAAGTTGTATTAGTGCAAATCTGTTACTTACACACTTTGTATAAATTACCTCGTTTATAGTTTTTTTTTTCGACGTTTTTTTATAGACATTTTTAATTTTTGATTTATTTATTTCCATTTTAATTTATTGAAAATTACCAAGAGGCTTAAAAATACAATGTTTATTGCAAATATCCTTAAATAAATTTCGCAATTTTTTTAAGTATTTTGTGCTTTTAATCATTGAACAACAAGCACTCTACATCAAATTTATACTGCTCCATTTTTTGCAGTTAACATAGGTTTTTACAGGCATTTCACATCGTACATTTTGTGTAAAATATAAAAAATGGTTGATGTTAATTTTTAGATTCTATCTGAGAAAGCACAGCGGTAGAAAAATCACCTTGAATCCAGGACTGGGCGGGGCTGACATCAACGCAGTGTTCTACGGTCCCAAGCCCGGGGCATCGTTGGAAGACGACATCGTAAGTTTTACGCAGTTTAATATACCGTTGTCACAAACCTAATGAGCATAGGTGGGCTGTGGGCACCTCACCTCCCAAATTTGGGGGGTATAACCGACCCCCAAAATTTGGGGGGGGGGTGTCTCGAAATTTTTTTGGGGTATATGTCAAATACCTCATTTTTAGCATTTTTAGTATTTGGGACCCCCCAAATTTAGGGATGGGGTGTCTGGGGTAAACCCTAATTTTAGGGGGAATGTCGCTGTCGGTAGTTCTCGGGATTTTTTGGGAACCCCCTAAATGCCCCCTACCCACCTATGCTAATGAGCAATGTTTATATCAAAAGTTACTGGTTTTGCCACAACCATAAGTGGGCAGCCTCCCCGATTTTGGGGGGTATACCCGACCCCCGAAATTGGGGAGGGGGTGTCCCAAAAAAATTTTTTTTGGGGTATATCTTAAATACCCCATTTTTAGCGTTTTTAGTACTGAAACCCCCCCCCAAATTTTAGGGAGGGTTTCCGGGGTACATCCAAATTTTAGAGGAGGGTCGGCTATAATCGGGATTTGGGGGGAGTATAACCACCCCAACCCCCCTGCCCATTTATGGTGACAAAAGAGCTTCTTAGCAAATAAAAATTATTTTTGCTTTTTTTAACTTAAGTGGTCGACAAAATTTATACTAATATACTTTGATAAAGTGGGACAAGTCTGGTTTAAAAGGGCAAAGTCCTGAAATAGACCATTACTCTCAGGTTTTGAAATCGGATTTTTCTTTTAACGAATCAAGAGATCAATTATTGGCCAATCGATTGTATTATAGTGCATTTTTTATATATAGTATATGGACAACATTATTATAAAATAATAAAGTGTTTCGTGATGTTTAAAGCCTTTAAACGTAAAGTGGAAGCGAGCTTAATTGTGAGTTCTGGTTTTGTTGTGTTGTGAGTTTGGAAGTTTTTTTAGTTTGTAGAATTGTTTTTAAATCAAAATAAAGTGGAACGTGTGAAACCTTCGAAACGCTGATAACAATTTACATTTTTTGCGCTTGGTTTTTGGGCTGAATTTAATTTTTTTAATCAAAAATTTAAATTTTTAGGCTCCTGGTAGCTCCGCGGAAACTGAGGGTCCGGGCACGTCCACTTCGTATGGAAGAACAGGCGGAACGCCGAGAAAACACATCCTCTGCGTATCCACATATCAGATGTGCGTCCTCATGCTGTTTAACAACAAAAATGCACTCACCTACGACGTAAGTGGACCGATATTTTTGCTTAATGTTTGTTTTTATGAAGATTTGTTTTCATTGAAATTTGTTCGCCTTTATTCGGTTTGTTATTTCTAAATGTTTCTTGTTTTGGAATAGGGTTTCTTGTTATAATCTTGGTTAAAATATAAAAAATATTTCAGTATTTCATCAAACTTTTCGAACCTTTACTCACTAAACCTTTAAAAATTTTACCATTGCATTATTTCTATTATTAAGTAAGTTTGTACATTAACCGTAAGCTGAATTTGACATTATAGGAAATAGCTTCAGAAACTGACATACCGAAAAAGGATTTGGAAAGAGCTTTGCAAAGCTTGGCAATGGGAAAGCAATCGCAGCGAGTTCTTTGTCGAAGGGGACAAGGAAAAGACATAGGTGCGAAGTTTTTTTTTATGCTGATATACTGAAATATTGGTGAATTTAAATTGAAAAAATAAATTTAAAGAAAACATAAATTCTTAGTTTTTGTTGGCTTTAATTTTAGAAAATAGCTTTAAATGGAAATTTTTGGTGTTACTGTACGGAATCACTTTTTTGGATTTAATTCACACATAATGTTTATAAAAACGAATTTTTATCGTTTAGTGTCAGCATTTCTTTGTCCTAAAAAGTGAAAGATGTTTTTCACGTGTCAAAAACCTGCCTGTTAATAAAATGATTATTATAAAATAATAAATAATAATCATCGTAGTATTTTATTTTTAAGGTGAAACCGATCTTTTTACGGTAAACGAAAATTTTTATTCAAAATTGCATCGAGTGAAAATTCAGACAGTTGCTGGTCAAAAAGAATCGGATGTTGAACGAAAGGAAACTAGAACTAAGGTTTGGAATATTTTTATTTTTTTAAATATTAAGATAACCTAATTTTGGCAAAGAACTAAATTTTAATCTTGGTGATTGATTGCCTTTTAACCTCTTGCAAAAATTAATATAAGATGTCAATGAATGTAAGTGTAAAATTAATGTAAGTGTAAAATAAATGTCGATATATAGTTAAGAAATTCGGAAAATTTTTAAGTAAGTATATTTCAAAAACCAAACGATATTAGTATTCTGAAAAAAACCTATTCTAGACACAAATAAAACTTTTTGTATGAATTTACTCTGTCATTAGTGAGATGTGTGCAGTGTGCAAGTGCTTTTTTCAGTATATTGTTTTTAAACCAACATTTTATCACATTACATAAACATACAGCCCAGTGGCGTGCCCAGGGGGGGGGCGGCCGCCCCCTCCCCGAAATCCGGCGAAGCCGGATTTTTTTTGTAAGGGGGAGACCCTTACGTTTTTTAAATTTTGGGAGAGAAAAATTTTTTTCTTTAATATTAATACAGAAACTTTCCTGAGGCCTTCCAAAAGCATATTAATAGTCAAAAAACCAAAATTTTTCCGCTACGTGGGTAGTTTAAATTGACAATTTATCTTAGTTTTTTGATTTCAAATCAATTATCACGTTCAGTAGTTAAGGCATACATGTTTAATAAAACCGCTATAAACACTATTATCCTTTTATTAACGTTTAAACACATGTTTTAAATGTATAGGTATAAAAAACCTTAAAATTTGTAATAAGTATTATCTGGAATTAAAATTTCTATTGTATTTTAGCACCTTTAATTAAAAATTTTATCCCCCAGGGGGCATTCTGCCCCCCGGACCCCCCTGACAAGGGGCTCTGCCCCTTGACTTCGACCTTGACCTTGATCCTTTCTTTAGGTGGACGCGGATAGAAAACATGAAATAGAGGCAGCCATTGTCAGGATTATGAAAGCCAGAAAGAAATTGCAGCACAATATGTTGGTTGCAGAGGTAATGCAAGCTAAGGTTTTTTACAATTAAGGGAAACCTAGGTTTTCGATACAGTCCCAGACACTGTTTTGAGCTTTCTTGAACTGACCGTTTTATTAGCAAGATTTAGTATCATTTTTATTTTTAGGGCGTAGACACATGAATATAGAGACGTGACATATATTTTGGAAAAAGGAACAAAATTTCTTAATGTTTTTAAATACATAAAAAGAGTAAAATTCTTTGACACACACAAACAATATCACACCAAAACAACATTCACAAATTACAAAAACGCAAACTGGCAAGCCTTCACCGCACACATAGAAGACAACATACAAACACTCCCACCCACCAACCACTAACATATCCCACCCACCACTAACATACATCAAGCAAACAAAGCATTCACAAAACTCATTATTCAAGCAGACAAAGCACATATTCCCAAAGGTCACATTAAGCTAAGCATACAAACAGGCCACTACCACAACATATTATGCAACTCACACAACACCACAACGCACACATCAGACAAGCAGACCCCACACATCCAGACGTACAACAACTAAACAAACAAATACAAAAACAAATAGCCAAACATAAAGCAAACATCTGGCAACAACACATCACAAAACACTTCACCCACAAACACAACTCTCACAAGCTAAACTCTCACAAACTATACAACACAACACACTCAACAACAAAAAACAACGTACAGACAAAAACAGGGCAATCACATTCAACACAAAACAATCACTCCAGCATAGCAAAACATTTCAACTAACAATTTACACAATCCACAACTCACAAAACAAACAAAACATACCGCAAAATCACACGCGCAATCAAAAAACTAAAATCCACACCCATCACACTAACAGTACAGCAAACAATCACAGCAATAGAACACAGCAAAACAAACAATTCAGTTGGGCCTGACAACATAAACATACACCACCTCAAAGATCTAGGCAACAAAGCACTACAATACATCACACAACTCTACACTAACATAACACAACAACACGGCTTCAAAAAACAACACTCCACATACACAGCACTACAAACACTTTACACGCACATAGCAGCAGGTTTCAACAAACCAAAACCACCACACCGCACAGTTGTTGTAGCACTGGACATGTTCAAAGCTTTTGACACTGTCAATCACCACACACTCATACACAAACTCGCACAAACACAAGTACCAACAACAATCACCAAATTCATAAACAATTACATCAAAGGCCGCAAAGCATACACCACATACAACAATCACAAATAAAAACAAAAACTCATAAAAACAGGAGTCCCGCAAGGCTCCTGTCTATCACCAACACTATTCAACATCTACACCGCAGAAATTCCAGCACCACCACCAAACGTACACATCATAAACTTATGCAGACGACATCACAATATACACATCACACGCACACCCAACAAATACAGCCATACTTACACGCAATACAAGCATGGACAGACAACAACCAACTCACACTAAATGCCAACAAAACAACATCCACACTATTCACACCAGACCCTGCAGAGTACAACACACAACTATCACTACAAATAAACAGCACAGCACTCATAACAACTAAAAAACCAAAAGTCTTGGGGCTCACTTTTGACCCCAAGCTCACATTCAACACACACATCGCAAATACACACAACAAAGCACGCAAAACACTCAAACTCATTAATGCACTCACAGCAACATCGTGGGGTAAACCAAAAAAAAAAAAAACACTCACTCACGCATACAAGGCAATCACTCGACCAAGAATTGAGTATGCCAGCACAGTCTGGGGCCCCACAACATCAAACACACAAATCAAAAACAAATCGCAAACAATACAAAACACTGCTCTCAGGGTCGCAACAGGGCACACCACAGACACAAACATAAACATCATTCACACAGAGGCTAAAGTCCTCCCAATAGCAACACACATTCAACTCCACGCAAAACAAGCAAAATTGGTAGCCATGTACACAAACAATCCACTTAACTACTTAACAGAACAACCTGCAACCAGCAGGCTCAAAAAACAAACAATCTTTCACAACAACAACTACGCAACAAATATTTCAACAGACATACACAACAAAACATACAAAGCACTAAAACAACAAATCCACACACACAAACACAGTCACATACTACATTAACAACACTCCAATAAACCCAATACTTCGAACAAAAGCACCAACAATAAGCAACGAGAGAAGAAAATCTTCCTCGCGGGGTCAGGAGAACCCTCGTCCAACTCAGGGCGGGGAAATCTCTTTTCCTCTACTCTTGCCTATACAAAATCAATTCCACACAATACACATTACCAAACTGCCGGCTATGCAAAACACATTACAAAACACACAACATCTTTTGTGTATTGATGATACTCATTATATAAACGAGACACAATAATGTTTTAACTTCCAGTCCTAGGCGCCCTAATTGCTTATAATATAAGCAAATCTAGCACTATATATTGGTACGTGTGTGAAGGAACATAGAGTTTGATTACAAAATTACGGATGACAAAATATTTCATTGGACTGAGCCCAGAAAATTTATTTAAACTAAATTATAGTCTATACAAAAATGATGCAGATTGGCGACAAAACTCGAACTTTGAAATGTTATATATCCATAACGGAGGCTAGAACATGTGCGGGACATGAATAGGAGCATAGCTTGGACTCTTGGCTATCTTTTGAAAAGATTAAGAAACAAATGTTTTTCGATGACGTCATTACTACAGCCGATGCGGTGAAAAAACCTGGTCCCAAAAAAAACAAAACTTTTTTATTAGTACGAGATAAGAAACGCCGCTTGGTATGCTGTTAAAACATACTTTTCTGAGTTTTTTCTTAAAGTTTAGCGAAATGCGCTCTCTCAAATTTTTTTTATAATGCGTTGCATGCGTGCGGTTTTCGCGATTTTTCGCGAATTTTTGCCACGCTAACTGTCCGAATTATTTATTTTGTGTTGCTTCCTGCTCGAAGTGTGTACGATATTGATCATATTATTGTTATATATTAAATGTCCGCCAATTTTTATTGCTTACTTTTGACCTAAATTTTTTTTTGGGGTTGACCCCTCCCCCTCGGGGGTTAGGGGGACCAAACACGAATGCCGAAAATTTTTTCAAAATTTTTTTTCAAAACCATCAAAAATGCAAATTTATCACATATGACGAATTTTGATATATCGTTTATGTAAAAAAAAACTAATGTTAAGCTTAATAAGCTGTCAAAACTGACAAATTTGAAATTTGGAAGGATTCCAAGCCCGTATGTTGGCAGCAGCAAACCTTTCAATTAAAAAGTTTTACAAGAATAATAAACTTTAAAAGATTAGTTTTAAATTTTTTAAATTTATTTTGATTTAAAATATTAGAAAATGGTTCAAATAACCCCATGAAAACGCAACATAAATTTTCGTTAAAATTCCAAAATACTTCTTTACGTCATGCAAATTTTTGTTGTTTACGTCATAATTGATGATTTTTATTGGCTCTTCGGCAATTAAAATGACGCAATTCAAACCAGATCGTGGATTCAAACGTTTTTACACAAAAATATCATTACTTTAAAAAATTACATTATGATATTGGCAAAAGTTGAGAGACATAGTTATTAGAAATTTGTTTTTCTGTTGACAAACGAGGAAACATGTTTGCAAATAAGAAAACACTTAAAAAAGGGCATTTTTTAGTTGCGATATATGGCAATTTTGTAGTAGGATTTTAACTTTGAAAATATGTTTTTCTAACAAAATAAGCTCGAAATTCGAAAAAAATAAACTTTTAAGGCTTATTTTTTTGGAAAAGTTTTTAATTTAAAGGTTTGCTGCTGCCAGCATACGGGCTTGGAATGCTTCCAAATTTTAAATTCGTCATTTTTGAGAGCTTATTTTAAGCTTAATGTTAGGGTTTTTTTTACACAAACGATATATCAAAATTCGTCATATGTGATAAATTTTAGATTTTTGATGGTTTCGAAAAAAAAAATTTCGGCATTCGTGTTTGGCACCCCCTAGCCCTCGGGGGGTCACCCTCAAAAAAAATTTTTAGGTCAAAAATAAGGAATAAAAATTGACGGACATTTAATATTATAACAATATGATCAATATCGTATACACTTCGAGCAGGAAGCAACACAAAATAAATAATTCGGATAGTGTATTATCGTGGCAAAAATTCGGGAAAAATCGCAAAAACCGCGCGCATTCAACGCATTATAAAAATTTTGAGCGAGCCGATTTTGCACAAACTTTTAGAAAAAATTCAGAAAAGTATGTTTTAACAGCATACCAAGCGGCATTTCTTATCTCGTACTAATAAAAAAGTTTTGTTTTTTGGGACCAGGTTTTTTCACCGCATCGGCTGTAGTGATGACGTCATCGAAAAACATTTTTTCCTAACTTTTTCAAAAGATAGCTAAGAGTCTAACCTATGCTCCTATATATGTCCCGCACATATTCTAATCTCCGTTACAGATATATAACATTTCAAAGTTCGAGTTTTGTCGCCAGTCCTCGTCATTTTTGTATGGACAATAGTTTAACTGAATTGATAGAGATATACATGGACCTAATTATCAGTGAGAGAGTTACTATATAATATTATATAATTTAAGGATGTATCGGGAAAAAAGTAGGTCTCCGTTGACAACAAAAAATTAAAAGAACCCCCCAAAATCCTGATTGCTGCCGACACCCCCCACCCCCTAAAATTGGGAGCGTACTAAAAACGCTAAAAATGGGGTATGTCTATTTGATGTATACCTCAAAAAATTTTGGTACACCCCCCCCCCCCAAAAAAAAAGCTGGCCACATATGGTGGAGGGGTTTATTTTTTGCGACAAAAGGCAATATTGTTATTTTCATTCCCCTATTTGAAACTGACTGAAACGCAGTCAAGAGGGAAGCAAAACACCCCCTGGTTACGTCCTGGAATTTAGGCACATTTAATCCCCATCGCTTTCATGATTAAGAAATTATGTATTATTTATTATGATTTTTATGTATTTATTTTGTACAAAAATCATATATTATGTATGATTTTCAATTATGTAATTAAAACTTTGGTAAAGCTTACAAAAATAATTAAGGTGACGACTCAGTTGAAGCTGAGGTTTATGCCGAATCCAGGAGCGATCAAGAAGCGGATAGAAGGGCTCATCGAGCGGGAATACCTCAATCGGGACACTAACGACCACAGACTTTATCACTACGTGGCCTAGTGGGATAGGACTAAGCGGTCCGGTGGGCAGCTCCACACCGCCCCCACGGCTTATTGTTCCGTTTATAGTGATTTTTTTGTCGAGTTTTTGGGTACTCTACAGCCGGTCTCGTCGATAAGAATATTTTAACCGTTTTAATTTGGCTTTTTTTCTTGTTTAAAAAGCTATTTTAGATTTATAAATTTTTTTTGTGTAATGGTCAAGAAATGGATTGTGATGATATACAAATCACATAATAACAAACAATAGTAAAACATAACAAGACCACAAAATACAATCATGGTGTACGGGAATTACTCTCATTGTGATGGCTGGTTTTGTGAAATTTTACCCTCGTTTTTGGGTCCTCAAAAATAAATATGTAAATGGGATAAACATAGTTACTTATTTAATTATCTTTATAACATATTGAGACTTAAAATGATCTTATTTAATAATCATAATATTCAAGAAAGGTTGAGTTTTTAATCTTGACAGATAATTTAAACGGTTAAAATTAAAAAGTTTTAACTTTTAAAATATTTTATTTGTGTATATATATTTTTTCCTCAGATTCCTCGGTTTTGTCAAGTTTTTAGACCATGAAACAAAAAGCTTTTTTTGGTTTTGCTCCATTAAATGTAATGTGAGTAGTAAGGGGTGGGCTAATTCGTGGTGTTTACACACATTTAATATAAGCCAAAAACCCGAAATTGAGCCTAAAAACAGGTTTTTTTTGCATTTTAGGAGCCAAAAAATACTCAATTGAGCCATGTCTCCTAAATGTATGTTTTCACATGCATTTGATATAAGGACTTTTTTAGATAGATAATTACCCTTTTCTACAATTTTTTTCTGCGCGAAAACAGGTTGACTAGACGTCGAAACCACAATTTCCTTCAGCAAACTGAAAAAAGTCTCCCTATAAACCGATTTTTCAAACGGAGTTTGAGATGATTACGGTTTTCGCATGTCTTTTTATCTCCTTTTGCTCAATCACAATTATATTTATTCGTCTTTTTCTACCCGTCCAATGTACTGGAATCTTGTTTTAAATGTCCTCACCATCAAATCATAGATTTCATTTTCAGGCGGTCAATTATATTGAGCCCGCCGTGCTTATTTAAATAATTTGTCCCGTGCGCGCGGTATCTCGGATGTTTTCTAAAATGTTTTTCCGCGCGAAAACAGGTTGACTAGACGTCGAAACCGCAATATTAAGATTACGATTTTCGCGGAAAAACAAGATTACGATTTTCGCGCAACCTAATTTTAAAATAGGTTATAGGGAGTTTTTTTTTTCAGTTTACTTGAGGAAATTACGATTTCTACGACGAGTCAACCTGTTTTCGCATCGAAAAACATTTTAGAAAGGGCAATTATCTATTTAAAAACTTCCTATATCAATTGCATGTGAAATCATACATTTAGAAGACATGGCTCAATTAAGTATTTTTTGGCTCCGAAACTTCAAAAAACCTGTTTTTAGGCTGATTTTCAGGATTTCGACTTATATCCCTATAAACTGATTTTTCAAACGAAGTGGGAGAAAATTACCCTTTTTAAATGTCTTTTACCTCCTTACCCGGATAAATATTATTTCAATCATAAATATATTTTTCAATAAATATTATCAATATCAAATCGTATTTTGATTTGGAAAATAAAACCGTTTTCAATGGGATAATTATTTTGAGCTCACCGTGCCTATTTGAATAATAATTGTCCTTCCCCTGCCCGAACGGGAAAAACTGCTGGGTGGAAAAGATATTTATCCATACAAAATCGGGTTGACGAAACGCCAAAACCCTAATTTCTTCGTGCACAAGTTTCAAAATCTGAAAAATTTACTATTAAAAAGATGACTAACTGATATTCATCTTTTTAAACGCTACTTATAAATTATCCGTGTAAAATCAAACTGGGCGAACAGCACGATCTTGTTTTCGACAATCGGATTACAAACATAATTTGTGCAAGAAGTTATTAGGGTTGACGGATTCGTGAACCAGATTTTGGTAATTGTCTTTTCTGTTCTGGCACGGGAAGGACAATTTATTCAAATAGTTACGGCGGGCTTAAAATAATTGAAACCAGTTTCATTTTCGCAATAAAAACTACGATTTGAAAGTGATAACATTAAAAAAACAAGATTTGAGTAATTTACATGGTAATAAAAAGATTACTAACTATATTTATAATTGAGATAATATTCATTGGGTAAGGAGGTAAAGAAAATTGAGAGCGCAATCCCTTTCGTTTAAAAAATCGGTTTATAAAGAGACTTTTTCAATTTTGCTGGAGGAAATTGCGGTTTTGACGACTAGTAAAATAATTATCTTCCCCAAAACGATGAGTTTACAAGTTTGCGGTTTTGGCGACTAGTCATCCCGTTTTTGCGTGGATAATTATTTTTTCGACCGAGCAGTCTCTTCCGTTGGAGATACCGCGCGCAAAGGAGAAATTATTTAAATAAGCACGGCGGGCTCAAAATAATTGTCCGCCTAAAAATGAATTCTATGATTTGATGGTGATGACATTTTAAAACAAGATTCAGTACATAAGGAGGTAAAAAGACATGTGAAAACTCCGTTTGAAAAATCGGTTTATAGGTAGACTTTTTTTTCAGTTTGCTTGAGGAAATTGCGGTTTCGACGTCTAGTCAACCTGTTTTCGCGCGGAAAAACATTTTAGAAAACGTCCGAGATACGGCGCGCACGGGACAAATTATTTAAATATGCACGGTGGGCTCAATATAATTGACCGCCTGAAAATGAAATCTATGATTTGATGGTGAGGACATTTAAAACAAGATTCCAGTACATTGCACGGGTAGAAAAAGATGAATAAATATAATTGTGATTGAGCAAAAGGAGATAAAAAGACATGCGAAAACCGTAATCATCTCAAACTCCGTTTGAAAAATCGGTTTATAGGGAGACTTTTTTCAGTTTGCTGAAGGAAATTGCGGTTTCGACGTCTAGTCAACCTGTTTTCGCGCAGAAAAAATTGTAGAAAAGGGTAATTATCTATCTAAAAAAAGTCCTTATATCAAATGCATGTGAAAACATACATTTGGAAAACATGGCTCAATTGAGTATTTTTTGGCTCCTAAAATGCAAAAAAAACCTGTTTTTAGGCTCATTTTCGGGTTTTCGACTTATATTAAATGTGTGTAAACACCACAAATTAGCCCACCCCTTACTACTAATGTGTACTAATTTATTTGCTTAAATGTTTTTTAAAAATAGTCTATATAATTTTTTGCTTGTCATGGTTGTAAAAAATGAATGATTAAACATTGGCGTTTGGTAAACTTGTAAATTTGAATTAGATACTGAAATAAAAAATTGAATTAAATGATTAATTCAGTGTTGTAGAATGAACTAAAATATTATAAAAAAGTTAAATTTATGTTCTTACTTTATGTTACGTGCTTACAACTTTTCATCAGGATTCGATTGTTTGTTTAGTTTAAAAATACACAAAATTAGCAAAAGTTCATAATAAAAGCTTAATTTTTTTAGTAATAAAAGTTTATGAACCACGCTTTCTTTGATTTATTATGGGATGTTTTCGTTGTTATTTTGAGTTGCTAAAAATGAAATGCTTTCTTGTGCTCTTGATTTATTCTTTGATTCACAACAAGTTGTTGAACAGGCAAATATCAACAACCGAATTAAAGGTGCTAAAATAGTATTAAACTTAAAATACCAAGGAATACCACGGTGATTCCTCTGTATTAGCAAATTTTTAGAAGAATTTGTATTATATTTTGGTGTATTAGTAAAAGTAGACAAAAAAATGGGTTTTGAACAATTTTTAAACAAAAAAA
Source organism: Microlaimidae sp. YZB2_3 (assembly GCA_030248175.1). Lineage (NCBI taxonomy): Eukaryota > Metazoa > Nematoda > Chromadorea > Desmodorida > Microlaimidae > Microlaimidae sp. YZB2_3. The sequence goes on along the minus strand of JASAMX010009266.1, from coordinate 5,070 downwards.
AAACAAAAGCTAAAATATCAAAATAAATAAGGAACTTCTTTTAGCAGCACAATGTTAAATAAAATCGTGTTAACTGGCAGGAATTATTTATTTTCGAAATACCATTTTAATGTTCGCCACCGTTATGAATATAGCATTTTAACATTTCATTTTTATTTTGTATTAGGTTTAAATAATAATAATCATAATACAAAATAAAACATTGTAAGTTTTTGTGTAAATATTACCTAATACTAACTAATAAAATAAACTTATTTACTGTCTATCTAGTTGTTAATTTGGACAAAAATATACGAGAAGTCAACTCGCTTTATATGATATTGTTATTTTTTAATATTTGACAATGTTAAAAACAATAATCAGAAATTAGGGTAACTGACTTAATTTCGGCCACCTTTTTTTATTTTTTTGGATAAGTTTTTTCTGGTTTTTTCAATCAAGCCAAAATTTGGCCTAAAAATCAAACAATACCTATATTTGTTATTCCAGTGCAAAATTTGAATATTTCTGTTACACTTAAAAATCAGTGAGGGTTTAAACTATTTTTTTAAGGTGGCCGAAATTAAGGCGCGTGCCATTTATTTCGGCCACCTACAAAAAACTGGCCATAACTATTGCTTAAACTAACAATAAAAATTTCTAAAGGTTGCAAATTTATCCTTAGGTATTGTTCTTGGTACATATAACTTAATTTTTGCCCGCTTGCAAACTTTAATAGTTATTAGCAAGACTTTAAATAATTATGTCAAAACCTTAAAAAAACAAGTTTTAATAACACGTGTTTTTTGTTGAAAATTTTTTTGGTGAAAAAAACTATTTCAGCATAAAATGGATTTTGTTACAGCCAACCAACTTTAAAGAAAGCATGGTAAAAATTTTATTCCATTCCATTAAGTTTTTTTATATTTTTAACCCAAAAACAGCAAAAAAACAAAATCCGCCTTAATTTCGGCCACCTTTTAGGTTTTAAAAAAAAACAAAAAAAACTCCTAAAACACAAAAAAACGATTAGACAAACCAAAATTGTCAACTTTAAGGATAAACAAGACGTTACAAAAGTTAAGCAGGGGTATAATTCCACACCAACCCTTGCCTATCTCTGATATTTCATATCTGACTGCATCCCTCCGCCAAGAAAATAACTTTTTTTACGCATTTGAATATTTTTTGAGAAATTTCTACCGGTCTATTGATGTAAACGGAGAGTTAAATAACTTTAACCCGCACAGATATTCTCTACGTTATCCTTTTGACTGCATCCCTCCGCCAAGGGAAATAACCTGACATTTTAATTTACTTTACACAATATTTTGAAGCATTGGTATTCATATCGTGGTAAGCGATCGGTTGGGTAAGGAAACCATTTTGAAACTGATTTTTGGTATATTCACTGAGACCTGTGCGAGGTCTGGAAATGCCCCCCCGGTTTTATTGGAGAATTAGCCCCCCCCCTTCCCCGCCAAAAAATGAAAAATACCCCAAAATTATGACGTTATTTTTGACCTATGATGACGCCATCATCGCAATTTTTTTGCATTTTTAGCCTATTTTAATGTTTTTTAAGCCATTTTAGACCTACTTTTACCTTATTTTCGCTTTTTTGTCCCTTTTCCCTTTTTTTTTCTCATTTTTTCCCCTTTTTTTTCTTTCTCCCCTGTTTGCCCCCCCGTTTTGGAATTGCTACCCCCCCCCAATAAAACCCCGGGGGGGAGCACAGGTCTGTTCACTATATGACTATTCACCATAGGTGAGCAAGGGTGGGGCGTGGGGGGTTACACGACTCCCCAAAAATCCTGATTTTAGCCGCCAACCCCCCTCCTAAAATCTGGGGGTACCCCTGACACGTGACACCCCCCCCCCCTAAAATTTGGAGGGTCCTAGTTCCTAGTACTAAAACCGCTAAAAACGGGCTATTTGAGGCATACCCCAAAAAATTTTTTTTTGAGATCCTTGATTGAAGATGTTTTGATGCTTTAATTAAGGAATTTTAAAAACTAAGTAAATAATAATAGAGAAATAAGTTTTTTGTTTTCAATCTTGAATTTAAAAGTTTTTTTCTCACACAAAAAAACAAAATCAAGAAACACCAAAAAAAAAATTAAAACTGAAATTAAATTTCTATTTTTGTTCTAAAAAATTATTTTATTAAATTTGACACAGTATAACTTTCTAAATAACCAAACGCGCAAACAAACATAAACAAAAATATTTTTTAAAAGTACAGTAATACCCTTAATTTGTATACGGCAAAAGAATGGCAGCTTTTTGAAGTCTCGGGGTGGCCGAAATTACCGTAAATTGAAAATGCGCAGTTAGTATAATGCATTGGAATCTTCTTTGGAAGAAAACATAAAAATATGAAAACTAACTATTTTGACCACTTAAAAGTGTTTAATTCAGGGTCATAATTTGTCTCAATTCAAATTTGATGCAGTTTAAACACATGCCAAAATTCCAGAAAATCACAAAAATGTGGTTTTTTCAATGGAAATGATAATAATGCCGAAACAAATGAATAAAAAACTTGGCAAAAACATTTTATTTAACATACATCCAGCTATTTCTGTTCTAGCCTTCTTGTGTTTTGAAAAAAATTCAATTTTCTAACACCCTAAATTGGTGGCCGAAATTAAGGCGTGGCCGAAATTAAGTCAGTTACCCTACACCGATGCAATTAAAAAAAACTGATTATACCCATTAATCAAAGTGATTTAATTTTGTCCTGTTACTGATTGGCGTAGTCATTTAAAAAAACAAGTTAGTGCAACTCACACCGTCTCTAAAAATCCCCTTGAGGGGTGAGGTTATTGTCTAATACCCATAGCAGCAGCAGTGCTGGTACAAGGGTTTAGGTGGTCATATCGAATATCCATAGTCGGCCCACTCTTTCTTTAAAAAAATTAATAGTATAAGGGTCTTTGCACGTCAATGCTTATAAATGTAGGAACAGCTGTAAATCCTTTAAAAAATGCAAAAAGTCCGTTTGATTTTAAAAGTCAAAACATTTTAAACCGTTCTTACTGATTAAAATTAGTGCAAAACGTTTTTGACGATTATATAAATTTTGTTTTTGATACAGCTTTGTTAGAAGTCCATGTACTAATAAGTTGTAGTGTGTATTGGACGAAATAATACGGAATAGTTATTTTGCTTAACTAAAATATTAACATTACGTTTGAAAATATGGGTTTTAACAGCAGTTTATTGGGTAACAGAAGTGGATTATCGCTCGGTGGTTAGGATTAGGTGGTTGCTATTGCATTGCCCGAATTTATCTTCCTGGGGCAGATGCATGGCCAAAACCAAGACACAAGTCGTAAGAAAGCGAAAACAGTTTCACTGTTCAATATTTGAAAACACATTTTCCAACGCCGGTAATGATTCTGAATAATTTATTCAGAATCATTTCAAAGTCGACTTTTTTCTGAAAAAAAAGTCGACTTTGAAAAATTTATTAACTTTTAGCTTGAATACCAATATTTCACGATATATAACGGTTTGTTGTTCTTTTAAAACCCTAATTCTAAATTAGGTTTCAAAAATTATGCTCAAAAAGCGGAAAAAAATCATGTATCTATTGCATCATATTTTGTCAATTTTTGTCTAAACTGTTTTTGTTAGTTTTTAGCGTTTTAAAGTTTTAATCCTCTTCTTGAGAACAACGAATCTGTGCCGAACACAAGTAACATCGTTTTTGCGTTCAAGGCCATTTTTGACACTTGTGCGCAATAAGTTTTTCGTTTTTGCAAACGGTGAAAATATTGTTTGCAAGAAGAAAACACTTTCAAACTTGAAAAGTAAAAAAATTTTCAAATCAAGATGTGGTAACATGATGCAAAGATCCGTATTTCCTCTATACATGCTTTGCTGATGATATAAAGCCATCAAAATTTGAGATTTTAAAATGTTTATCTCAAGAGGTACTGGTACTTCAGCCAAAAAGGAATACTAATAAAATCCAACTTTAAGAGCTTTGGAATGATACCATTTTTAAATGTTATTGAGATGAGAATTTCAAAAAAGTTATTGAAAAATTATTTTGTGATTGTAGTGCCAACGGTCGAATTTTACTTTAACTCGCTAACTAAAACCTAGCTCAGGATAGTTTAATTTATCGATAAGTAAAAGCCTTTGGTCAAGAATATATAACACAAGAGAATGTCCGACTGTACACAAAATTTTTGACCAAAATTTTGCGACAAAAGTCGCACTTTCGGCGAAAGTGCGACTTTTGTCGAAATTTTTGACCAAAATTTTGCAAGAAAAGCCGCACTTTCGCATTTGTGTGCGACTTTTCTCGCAAAAATCCGCCATTTTCTGCAAGTTTTCCCGCGCTGCGATTTTTTACACAGTGTTAGTTTTCTCGCAGTGGAGACTGCGACTTCTTTCGCAAAGCGTAGCAAAAATTTTGTGTTTAAATGAGTAAAAGTAGTTTTTTTTTACCTTAAGATGTTAAAACTTTTTAGTTTTAATAAAATAAAGTAACTTTCCAACATTCTAAAATTAAATAAAACAAGTTTCAAAGTGTTTTACTCCATTGAAAATGACCAGCAGCGTTTGTATTTTTTTTTGTTGCGCGGCCAGACTCGCAGTGCGAAAATAATCGCAGTGCGAATAAAGCAGCATAGAGTGCGAAAGAAGTCGCAGTCCCCACTGCGAGAAAACTAACACTGTGTTAAAAATCGCAGCGCGGAAAAACTAGCAGAAAATGGCGGATTTTTGCGGGAAAAGTCGCACAAGAAAATAAAAGTGCGAATTTTATCGCAAAATTTTTGGTCAGTAATTTAGTGTACAGTCGGACATTCTCTGTGTTATATATTCTTTGCTTTGGTTAACCAAGAGATTTTCCCTTATTTTTAAAACCCAGAATTAATTGGAGCATAATACAAACAAAATAAGGATTTTTAGGCAAAAAAGTCCCCTTGGCAGGGTTTTTCCTTTGAACCATGAGTAACATCAAAATGTGGGAAAAAGCTTCAGCTACTGTAAGCAGGAATACCAGTTTTGTTATTCAAAGAAAAATAAAAACACTGGTGGTAAGCTATTTTATTCAGTGAATATTATTGTCAA
>JASAMX010009265.1:0-14869 GCA_030248175.1 Microlaimidae sp. YZB2_3 | reverse complement strand
TACGTATCTCTTCGTTCAGTTACGTGTGCTCATTTTAATAATATAAATTAGTTTTTCGAAGTTGGAGCTCCAAGTCGTTCTGGAAACTGGGTTTCGAGATCTGGGAAACAAGTGTGAACACTTGTTTTCCGTGTTTCTGGGATCTGGGAACTTTGATCAGGGAACTGGGAACATGTGTAAACCGGCCCTTAATGAAATGGGTCATGTCAGACCCAGCCAGGTGTGCTGTTGCAATCAGACAAAAAATTCTTGACAAATCGGTTCTGGAATAAAACAGGGGGCGGGGGTTTGCATTTTTTCCAAGAATTTTTCAAAAAGTGAGCAATTTGCATTACTTTCATTTTTTTCTGATTTTGAAATAATTGCAGTGGACATTAATATTAATTAATAGTGACAAATTATGTACTGTCTGTGTGTATTTTCCTTGCAAATTGAGCATCCGTGTGTGCTGGTTTGAGACTTAAATATGCCAAAGATTTGCTAGAACAACAACATTGTTCTGCCAAGCAGTGCATACGCGAAAGTGCATAAGATATTTCTTAATAGTTGCAACTTTAATGGTTTAACTTATAATTTGTAATTGAACCTACTCATGTTTCTGGTAAAATAATAGATTAAAGTGCCTTAAAATTTTTATCTCAATACTATACGTTTTCCTGCAAAAACAGTCAAAAAACGATAAAAAAACTTCCATTTAAAGTTACTTCTTCGCCAGATGGTATTCCATCAATATACTGAAAAAACGATGTTGCCGATTTCATTAATTTGCACAGCTTGTAAGCTAATGAAATCGATAATATACAATCAGATGCTAATTTATTTGCATGATCATAAATTATTCAGTGAAAAACAATATACGGGTTTTTATCCAAGTGGTCCACAGGTTTCCAGCTACCAACTACACTTAACGATTGGACTTAAGCTTTAAATAGCAAAAACGTTTTTGATTGTGTTTTTATAGATTACCAAAAAGCTCTTAATAGCCCTAGACATATTTGATTTTTATTTAAAAAGTTTTAATTAAACTTGATACGGAATAAATTATATAAGTTATTGGTATGGATTCGTAACTACTAGTCAAAAAGAGGTGTGAAACTGTTGCTAGATTACGAAACAACTGTTTGGTCAACCATATATAATAAATAATATTAAAATGTTAATCTTCTATTTAGTTCCGGGTTAAAAAGTTTTCCCTGAAGTAGACATTGCAACTTTGGCAATAGAGTGTTTGTACAGGCTACGTTTTGTTTAGAACCCTTGCCGCAATTCAAATCCACTCAAAAGATTAATCTGATGCAGTTCAGCTGCTTAACGCCCGAAAGGTTAATAAATCTTTTGGATTCAAAATAAAGCCAGAGTTTCAAATTTTGTTTTCGCAAACATTCCAAGGTCGATTTCATTCATAAACAGAATGATCCTAATTCTTACCACTGTGCACTCTTTTCTTGTTTCCTTTTTTAAAACAAAGTTTAAGGAAAAAACTATGTTACATGTGAAAAAAGCTGTTAAAATATTTTTTTTTCATTTCAAATTAATGCTACGTCTTATACCCGATTGTTTAGTGCAGTGTAAAAACGATGTAATTATATGCCATAATTTTACTCCCAGATATAGTTTATAGTAAAAAAATTCGGCAGTAATGACTGCACTCTGCGGCACTATATACGGTTTTTCTTCTAAAATTCAGAAGCAATTTTAACTTGTATGTGTTTTTAAATTAGAAAATTTACTAATTGTGGTAGTTAAATTATGCGGTGTTTTTTTGTTTCGTACAATTTTATGTGTACAAATTTGATTTTTTTTTTAGTTTTTTTGATAGTTTTTAATTACGTTTTGATTTAAATTTTTTTAAAATAAAAAGCAGTTATTTAAAATTTTATTCTGAATTTACTTTAGAAAAACCAAAACAAAAGGATGAAATTAAAATTAAAAAAAGTGCTCTTTTAACATTCATAAAAAATTATGTGAAATCGCATGTTTTTCACACGTACAGTTGTGTAAAATATAAAAATAACACCAACTTTATTATATTATGTTGTTTATATATTATCGATCAGTTTTATAAAAATTTTTATTTAAAATGCAATTTTAACTTCGTTTACTTACTTCGTTTTTGTTCTAGATCAGTGGTAAAATCCTTTTTTGTCCAGTTTATAAAGCGTTTTCAATCATATAGTTAATGTTGAATTGTATAAAAAAGCTTGCAATTTCGAAAACGTATTTTTTAGTTTTAAAAATTTTTTAAATATATAAAAGGCATTACTTTTAAGTTAATAAACAATATAAGATTTAGCATCGATGATACTTTAGAACCTCGAAAACCGGAGTTTCACGCATCAACAATTTAAACTATCAATCCATAATGCTCCATATGCTGACAGTTTCCAGACTATCCTGACAACTTACAATCATTTTTTAAATCTATTTTTTAAACTTTTCGCTTTTAATTTTCATTTTATTAGACTGTCTGTTATATAGATCTTAGTTCTACACGGTTTGGATGAGTAGTTTAAAGCATATCCCGTGACCTTGGTAGCTCAGCGATAGCGGCCGGTATTCCTACACTAAGCTGAACTCACTCACTTGCATAAGATCAAAATTTTGAATCGCTTTATAATATAGCATTTGAGTCCTAATATAATAACAATTAAGAAAAGATATTTTATTTTAAATTTTGTAAACGTTATTTTATCCATAAATTCTTCTTTCTATAATGTTATGTGTTATTATTGATGTAGATTTTAGGCCTCCCGGTATAAAAATAACTAAAACGTTAACGCCATTAGAATTTTTTAGCCCTTGATTTAAATTTTTCTAATTAATTTAAAAAACACATAAGCTTACGAATACCATAACCCAAAAACCGCTAAAGGCATTTTACGCATATACCTAAGATGGTTTTAGTGCTCTGCACTTTTTTATTTCTAAAATCAAAACTATAAAAAAAACTTATTAACTAGAATTATTTAACTTATCTATTATTGAATTAGTTCATCATAAGCTAGTCAAAATCGGATCGACTCAGGGCTCACTCCGGTCGCCCGGCGATCAAAGCTGGAGCGATATACACGTCTTTCAGAACTTCAATAATTTCCAAGAGGAGAAAAGAAGGCAAGGATGGGATTCCAGGGATGACTGGAATCGCGGAATAAGCGAGCCTTTTTTCGTGGCTCCATCTGGGTAATTTTTTTCAACTTCAATCTTAACTACATTTTTTAAAATGTGTTTGACATTTTTCGCAAACCCATTTGTTTGTTCGTTGTTCGGTGTTAAACGCCGTAAAAAGTCAGCCAATAAGATTTTAAAATCAAGAAACCAATAGAAAGCAGCCGTTAAATACTCAGCAAAAAAAAACAAAAAAAAACAAAACAAAAATGCCAAAAAAAAAATCTATTGTTTCCTTAAAAGATATGTTTAAAGATTTTTCAAGGCCTTCAAAAAATCTCTGTGGCTTTCCGAATATGACTGAAATTTTAAGGAATTTAAGGTTTGTTTTAAATCAACGTGTTTTGACATTCCGAGCAAATAGTTTTCCAGAAAAAAGAACAAAACAAAAACCTTACTTGATTTTAATTTCTTCTAATTATTTAATTATAAAATAGCGTATTTAATGCTGAAAAAATCTTCGTATAATTTTCTTAAATGCGTCGCTAATATTCAAGCGCGTTTTTTATACATTGAGAGGTGATACGCGATTTAAATTCTGCGTTTGATACGAGTTTTAAATACGTGTCAAAAACGCGATAATAATAAAAAGAATCAATCTGCAAAGTTTTAGCCGCAACTCCGCAAAACGTGAGCAACTACAACCAAACAAAAAAATTTAGTAAATGATTAGAAGAATGCTTTTTTTACATTAATTATTTTTTTACAATTTATAGTAGTTTACATAAAGTGTTTTACTGTTAAAAACTTTTCAGGGTGAGTAAGTAGAGATAAGTTCTTTATGGTAAATTTTTTTCAATGTTGAAAACAATGGTAACAGAAAAAATATAATTATTTTTGAAAAAATTCGCCTGATGCTAACAATATGATCTATATTAGTTGATGGCACTATTTTCACTGCATGTTTAAAATTCTTAGTAAGGTTTTTTGATTCTAGGACACGAGAGTACTGGACACGAGGATACGGGACACGAGGGTACTGGACACGAGGGTACTGGACACGAGGGTACTGGACACGAGAGTACTGGACACGAGGGTACTGGACACGAGGGTACTGAGCTAAGAAAAAATACGTTTGCCACAAATATGTAAATTTTTTAAACTGAATGAACTGAACTAAATTTTAATCGTTTGAATGCGTAGACAATTAAACGTTACATAAGTGGGTTCGTTCTTAATATTAATTGCAAAACTAACATTGCAAAAATCACATTTTTGCTTGCTTAAATATAACGCATTTTAATAATAAAAAAACTTCGTAAATTGTTTAAGGAACATCATACTGATTGAACGAAATTTTTAAAGGTCATTTACACACAATTTATACAATGGCATGGCTTTTTAAAAAACAATATTAATGTTTGAAACTTACTCCAAAGCTCTAGAGCCTTTGCAAAAAAACTAAAAAAAATATTATTAAGCAATCATGAGTGGAATGAGAACGCCAAGAAGTTATTTGATTACTGTTTTTTCCAAAATATATACTCGTATAAAAAACGAAGCGAACTGCACAGTTTTTTGCTGTCATTTTTTTATTTAGACTCTTTTCATCGACTCGTGATTAAAATAACTGAGTTTTTTTGATAAAATCTTTGAAAATTTTGCAAAAACAGATTTCAGTAATAGAAATTTAGAAAATATTTTCTTGCTTTTTTCAGTCCACTCCAGTTTAGGAAATTCACTTAAACACATTGTTGATCACTTAAAACACCACAAATAAAATGTGTTTTAAAACCCAAAAACATACAATTGTTTTAAAACATAAATTTTTCATGTATGATAATTTTTTGCAATTACATTTAAGTATAGAGTCGTCAAAATAATCCAACAACGGATCTTTGGAAGTCTTCAAAACCCCACCATTGCACAGTAAACTTTATTTTCCTAAGCCTAAGCAAAACCCAAAAATAGGCTAAACTTTATCATAATATTTTAATAATAGTGTGCTTTTAAAAATACCGAATAATTTACTTTTAAAAAGGCAAGCAATTGTTTTTCGGAAAATAGTTTACTAAAATGTTTTAGCAAGGTTAATAGCAGAATTATCTGCAATTATTTTTGCAATTATTTTTTTCCGATGGCATTATTAAGAATTCATTTTTCTACACACCACAAAAAATAATCACAAAAATGTTTTGACAGCACAATCAAAGCATAACAGCAACCTTAATGTTTATTATTTTTCGAGTCGTCTCATAGCTTCTCAACATTTTTAAAGCTATTTATTATTTTAAAAAAATGCACGAAAATGTAAACAATTTTTTTATAATCCTACCTTTTATAAATCAGTCAAACAAACTAAATGATTTTTAAGTAAAACAAATTAATGTTATGCAATAAGGTTATGTTTTTTGCTCGTCAGTACCCTCGTGTCCAGTACCCTTGTGTCCCTCCTTGCATAATAAATCGATTTTGCTGCGAGGTTGTGGTAAACGCAATTTTTTTAAGCCCAGCACCTTCGTGTCCAGTACCCTCGTGTCCAGTACCGTGTCCAGTACCCTCGTGTCCCGTTCCCGGTTTTTTTGATTGTTGCAAAATAATTTTTTCTTTTATCTAGTGTACGCAAGTGTCTTATCAATTTTTTTGCAATAAAATTTCTTGCAGGTTTGTGCATTTTCTCATGATTACTAATTTGCTCATATGCATTTTCTCCAATACAGTATTAGTTTTGAAATACAACAAACCACTAAATAGTTTTATTAAAAATGATAATGTCCAAATTAATAATACTGTACATTTTTTGTGTGTGTTTTTGCATTTAGAGTAATAACATTATGAATATGGAATGGGTTATTGTTTCTAATGTCCAAAATTCTTTTTGAAATTCTGATTGTTATTTTTGAAAACTTAAGCAGCATTTTTTAACCAAAATTTTTGCTATAATTGAAAAATACGCTATAAAATTATGAAGAAAAATCACTAACGTTTTCTGAAAATACCGTTTTTGGTGCAATTTTTGTAATGCTTAAATATATGCTAGTGAAAAATTGGAAAAGTTTTAGAAAATAAAGCTATATGGTATTCTTTAAAATCAATGACAAAAATTTAGTCGACAACGTACCTTTCAAATGTCATGTATGTTTTTAACACCACTAATTGACAATTATGGGTTGATGTGTTTTTTTTTTATTTGGTGGAAGTCTCCAATGTCTCGTAGATGAAAAACAAATTGGTTGATTTATGTTTTCTAGTTTTTACGTAAGATAATGTGATTGGTATATTTTTTTTCTCTAAGTTACGTGCTTGAGTAAAATGCCGCTCTTTTAAATATCCGGGGAGCTGAAAATATTTGTTTTCTGCAGAAAATAGCATTTTTTTTGTATTAAAATAATATCAGCTACATAAAAACAGCAGTATATAAACAAAAATATAACATAAAAATAACGAAAAATATGCAAATCTATTTTATTAGATTTTACATACGCATTGTCTTTGAGCGTATACTAATCAGCAGTGCGTTCGCAAATGCATAATTTTACTCAGAATATACAAATTAGAGCCATATTTTCTGAATCATCGCAGGGCTATTTAATTAAGCGGTGGGTATCTTAATTGTTTACGCCCCTCAATTTGACGGTGCTATAATAAAAAATATTACACACCTTATTTATGCTCATTTCGGAAACAAAAACTAATAAAATTATTCTAGTGCCCTAATTAGAGAAGGGATGCAATTAAGAATAGTAAAGCATAAAGGCAAACCAAAGGTGGTTGCTCTATTTGTTCAAAAAATAGAACTAGGAGGACCATCATCAGTCATATTGTACCCAATCAAATCAATAAAATTTACCACCACTTTTATGTTCACCAATCTAAATGAAACCTAAAACATTTATGAATTCTGATTTGTTGACATGAGTTTAGATTTAATGTTTACTTGATGCCCCCCACCCATTTTTTTATCCCTCACGCAAAAACCAGCCACAGCTGGTTTGCCTTTTCATCACTCCGGAGTGACAAGTGACCACGAGTGCACACACAGAAGCGACAAGAAGTAATAGTATAAACAGGCAAGGAACGCGTTGTTCTTGTCACTTGTCATTTGTCACTTGTAACGCCGGTATGAAGCAGCCCTAAATGTGTCTAAAGGCTGATTCATACTTATGACAAAACGTCCTTTGGACAAAGTTCAAAGAACTTTTGTTCTCTGGACTTTGTCCAAAGAACAAAAACATCGTCAAAACGTTATTTGGGCTTTGTCCTTTGGATTTTGTCCAAAGGACAAATTCCAAAGGATAAAGCCCAAAGGACAACGTGTTCATATTTTTTGTCCTTTGGACTTTTCCCTTTATATTTTGTCCTTTGGATTTTTCCCTTTGGATTTTGTCCTTTGGACTTTGTCCAAAGGACAAATTTCAAATAACATTCATACTTCGTCCAAAGGAAAAATTCCAAAGGACGTTTTGCCTTTTCTAAAATTGTCCTTTGGACTTTTTCTAAAGGACGTTTTGTCATAAGTATGAACCAGCCCTAAATCTTATTTCAAGATAGATCCTTATTTTTGATAAAAATATAAACAAAATAAAAACAAACAAACAAAAAAACATGTTATTTTTAACAGTTTTGTGATTCTTATTCTCTATTATCAGCTTTTATCATAATTGTAATCTATTAATGTATATAGTTAAAATATTTAGATCTCAAGAGAGGGAAACGTTTGTACATAACAGCAATGAGATGTCGTCCAATTGGGCGGTTTACGAGGACAGATTCGTAAAACTTATGCCGTCAGCCTTGATTTTAAAAACTTATTTTTTCCCTTTTTTTCTGCCGAAATTCATCAAACTGGATGATGTTCGCGTGGTGTTTTATCGGGAACAGGGGAAGTATAACAGCCGTTGCTGCGCGACGCCGTCGTGGGGATGTAGCTTTTTTGGTAAGCTATTTCGCGTTACTAGGACACAAAGAGTCACAATTAGTATAAAATCAACGTGACTCGGACGGGTACGAGGTCTTTAGAGCCACAAGCAGGGAACTTAGAGCCATCGGAATTTTTTGGGAACTTGAAGCCACGAGCAATAGGAACTTGGAGCCTTTAAGAAAAAAAATGGTTTGGGGTTAGATTCAGGCTTCGCTTAGGCTTAGGTACACGTTTTAGCGATTTTTATTTTTGGCTCCAAGTTCCCAACTTACGGCTCCAAGTTCCCCACCTACGGCTCCAAGTTCCTTATTTTTGGCTCCAAGTTCCTTATTTTTGGCTCCAAGTTCCAGCTCCAAGTTCCCAAGGCTCCATCGACCCTAAATCCTCTGACGCTTAGCGTTTGTACTATTTGTGTGTTAAAATAAAAGGATAAAAAAAGTCACAAATACGAAAATTTTTTATAACGAATCTGACTCGCTTTGTCATGCTAACGACGATTTCTTAACTTTTTTGTAATTTCTTAAAAAGTTTTCTTACTTTACGTTTTATGCTATAAGCTTAATCTAGGATTCTCACATATTAAATAATTTATGTAGGATTTTGCTTAATTCGAATCATGGATTGGTGGCGTGGGACGTTTAGTGATCTATTTCTGTAAGTAAATTTTCGTCCAAAAAGTTCAACAGTTGCAAATGTAATTTGCATAACTTCAATCGAATTTACGTGAAATTTGAAAATGAAAACGGTATTTTTTAAATTTCCGAAAAATCTGACTATCATCTGAGTTGATGGTTTGTTACTACAACTGGTCATTATGATTATCTTCAAAAATGCTACATTAATTCTTTTTTTTTGCTCTTAAATTGTCTTTCCTTAAAGAAGAAATTTTAATCATAAACCTGTTTTAAAACAAAAATCATTTCATTCGTTAATTCGCTTTCGCGGCTAAAATAACAAAAATTTTATCTAATAAAGGTATGTTTTTACAATGTAAAGTAGCGTTTATCATAAAATTCAATTAAAAATGCACGTCCGAGCTCTGGTAGCTAATCAATTAAAAAAAAGAAACAAAAAATTGCCTGACGGCTGACGTTCATACCTAATATACAAATTTTACAACAAAACGTTTCATGCACCAGGAAGAGTTTATGATTTGCAAATTTCGTATTAAATAATTATCTTTAAAAAAAATTGGTTGAATAAAAAATATTATTGCAGGTTTCTACGGGTTTGTATTTTGGGCGCTTAATTGCGGGAGAGAAGTTGCCAACGGCAAAAATACCAATGTAGTATTGGACTCGGGTGAAAGAGGGATGAAAGGCTTTACTGTGGTAGACATAGACGCATTTCTGAGTGGACTAATGGCTACTTTATCGCCGGATGTACCAATTGTACAAGAAGACTTATAATCTTTGTTTGTGACTTATATTTATAAATATTTTTGTAATATTCCATAATATTCTATTGTAACACAATTTATTTTGTTTGTTTAACATAATTTCATGTTTTTGCGTTAAAAGGGTCTCCCTAAGTGAAACCCTTATTCCTTAATTAGTTAAAAATAATTTAAAAATAAATATTTAATAGTGAGTGAAAAACCTGACAACAAAGCATGGTGTATAAGAAAAAAATCAGACTACAGTTGGAGTTGGAATAGAATTATAAAATCAAGCCAATTTTTCGTCAAATATGCCAATTTAAAATTAGTGTTGTGATAGTTAGCAAAAAATCGAAGTAGGTAGTTAACTAGTTTTAAAATTATAAGTAGGTAGTTAAGTAGTTAAATAAAATTACAAGTAGGTAGTAAGTAGGTAGTTAACTACTTAAAATTTTTAAACTAGGTAGTTAAGTAGTAAGTAGTTAAGTTGGTAGTTAAGTAGGTAATTTTTCAACTAAATATATACTTATATTCAAATCTTAGTAGAATTTAAAATTCGAATTCTTAATGTAAAAAAATACTTTGTCACATTTAATAATTAAATATTTCCATATTTTATTGGTTTATTGCTAGTTGTTTATGCTTAAAAATACTTTTAAGACTGCTAGATGGTTGAGATATAATACAGCTAAAATTCAGGAAGTTTTTTACAAGAAAAAATTAATTTATTCTAAAGTTAACTTAAAAACTTAAACTTAATAACCCACTTGGGGTGGGCTTAAAAAAACGATATATTAACATTGTTTGTCTCATTTATATCATCTTGTTAAACAACGGAAGCGGAAGAGTGCAAATTTTGTTTAAAGGTGTGGTGCAAAGTCGAACTTTTTGGCTTTGATTTTAATGTTTTTTGTGAAAACTTTACCCCTCCCCCCAATAGCCGACAAAGATTTTTTGAACAAAATATCTCCAGTGGTTTAGAAGTTATGATTCCCCCCTTCCCCAGGACAATTCTGCTGTACGTGAAAGTTTTTTTTTGACAAATCTGTACCTGAAAGCTTGCTCAATGGGTATAATGATTTAAGTTACAAAGTATGCATTAAAAAAGGCGTTTATCTACTTTCTACTTTAAATTGATTCCTTGATCGTTAAGATTGCTGCCGTATTGGTCGAGATATTGCGTTTCCCCTTCAAAACACCCAGGATTTTTTTGCTATAAATACGAAGTGACCGCAAAAATGATGGGCAAACTTCATCAAATTGCTGCCGTCGTTAGGTTTTTTTAGCAAAATAGTCGCAGGTTTTTTGTACCAGAAACACAATATCTTGACAAATACTGCACCAATCTTAATGATCAAGGTATCAAATTAAAGTAGAAAGTAGCCGCCTTTTTAGTGAATAATTTGTAACTTATACCTATTGAGCAATCTTTCACGTACAGAATTGTCAAAAAAACGCTATTTTTGTGGGTTCATAACTTCTGAACCACTGGAGATATTTTGTTGAAAAATTTTTTGCGAGCTATTGGGGACAGGAATGGAGTAAAAATCGAAGACAAAAAGTTTAACTCCGCAGTTCACCTTTAATAAAAACAAGAGTTTATGACTGACCCCTAGTTCACTATTCATTTTATAACAAAATTATGATTGCTTTCAAATAGTTTCTTAACTTAAATAATTTTTAAACCGTACATTGGATTTACAATAAATATGATCAATCCATTTCTAAAAAAATCTATTTTTTTGTTTTTTTCTATTTAAAAACTTCAATAAAAAATAACCCTTTTTTACACTAGATTAAATAAACACCAACAGATTTTTGTTCTATTTAACTAAAAGAAGTAATTAAAAATAGTCTTATCATGATTTATTTCAATCATCTATTTTATGACGTATTTTTTAAAAAACTTTAATTAAAGCATTACTACAATTTGAATTGGGTTCATAAATTGTAAAGCACCGGTGTATAAAATCGCTGTTGAGTGCCCAGATATGGATTTTTATTGAAGATCTTCTGTGCGTGCAAATTACCATGGATCATGCTGTCACATTTTGTTTCAAACAGCTGAGTTTTTTTTGTAATATGTGTGCCCCGCAGATATTGATTGTTTAAAGACACTAACTATTTGACTGTCTACTTCGCTAACTACTTTCTACTTCGCTAACTACTTTCTGCCTACTTTGTAACTACTTTATTAACTACTTGTATTAACTACTTTATTTTTTGAAAGTAGGTAGTTAAGTGGGTAGTTAACTACTTTTGAAAAAGAAATTAGGTAGTTAAGCAGTTAGCCAAAATCATGGTAGTTAAGTAGTTAAGTAGTTAACTACTTAAGTAGTTATCACAACACTATTTAAAATATACTCGCTAATTCCATTCAATGACATACCGCTGATTTTCCAAACGCTATGAATTTCATTTTCGGATTTGGTCCTATTATTGAACAAAATTAAAAAAAATAAAGAAGAATTTGTTGCTTATGTTAACACAATGATTGTTTACGTTGCGCAAATACAAAACAACAAAATTATTTTTTTTGCATAAATTGTGTTTGTTTATTGACTATAAAAATATTGACGCAGGGGAGATAAAATGACTTTGGTATGCTTACCGGAACTTGGTCTTCTTTGAACATCTCGTCTTTTGAAAACTCGCCATTTTGGGTGCGATCTTGTAAACGAATTTGTTCAAATAACATTTTTTTTCGGTTTTTGATTTAGTTACAACCTTTTAAAAGAAAAGACGTTCTTGTTATAAAAACAAATATTTTGTGACTAAAATTGTGGACTCAAAGCAATAATTTTTCTTAAGCCCAAACAAAATAAAAAATCAAACAAATGTTTATCATGGTATATTTATCATGGTATATTTTGTTGTGTGTTCCTTAATTAAAAAATTTAAAATTTATTTTTTTCGAGTCTAAGCGAAACCTAAAAATCATTTTAAAAATATCATTCACCAGACAATTCTTTATTTTTGGAGTTGAAAACTCTTCATTAAAAAGCGCATGAAATAACGGCAGCAGAAGACGAGTTATCCAAAAACAAGATGTAGAATACGAGATGTGGAAAGAAGTAATGTAAAATGAAAAAGTGATATGCAGTCAGTTTCTAATTTTTAGCTCATTAAGTTTTAAACGCATAAAAAATAATTTTTAATCACAGTTATACTAAACTAAAACGCCTGTTTCAATAAGCTAAACAGTTTTAAACTTCTCTTTTTGTTTTTTTCTAAGCCTATGCCAAACCTTAAGTTAAAGTTAAACTTATCCTGATATATTTTTTGGTTTTTCAGTGCGCTTAAAATTAACAATAGCGCGTTAAAAATTATAATCTACCACCGCGCACCTGCTGCTAAAATTTTACTTGAGGTTTCACAGTTTTTTTTTGACGACAGATCTTTTTGAATTACATCTTACTATACGTAGTTTGACCTGCTGATTCAATTTTTGACATTCATTTTTCTGTAAAAAAATGTTATCGTCCACAATCATCAAATAACATCAATAAAATACATGTCAAAAATACAAAACATTAATAAAGTTTATTACCAAAAATATTCTATTTTTTCATTTTCTATTTAGCGTATCTTAAATAATAAAACATTTTTTTTAAATTAAAAAGCTAAAAATTAAAAAAAGTTTTGTTTCGGCGTTAAAAATATGGTCGAGCGACTACTCGACCCCATGGATCCGAGGATATGAGCCCGACGTACTAACCACTCGGCTACTGGGTCAGCTGAGATTTTCAATTAAAAGCAACTTTTAAAGGAATGGTTCAAAATGTAGTTTCTCGGCGTCAATTAAAAAAAAATTAAACGAAAATTAAAAAAATTGATTCGTTATTTTTAAACAAAAGTTTGGAAATAGTTAGATATAGGCCTTTACCATTTTTTTTATTATAAACGATTAAAAAAGGACTTTAGAATTTTTTTACTATATATTTTTGTAAAAAAAGTCTTTTTCGCAATTTAAAAAAAATCCTGAGATCATTTTAAACCCAAACCACCTCTGAAAGTTGCCCCCTATATTACCCTAATTTATTATAAAATTGCGCCCCAAAATAACGAATCAATTTTTTTTAAAAGGCCTTATTGTGGTTTTAAGCAATCCATGGACATCTGCTGCGAACTGGACAAACTTTTTGGTGATGTTTTTATGACCACTGGATAGCACAGTCTTAACTTTTTATAGCACCCCACTTTTATGAGCCATAAATTAATATTTATGATGATATGCGACTTGTAGTCCAAGTGTTCAAAACTGTGAAGTTCTACCTTAAAATCAAATCCAAATACTTCAGTAAACCATGCAACAAAATTAACATGGATTATTAGAAACTGGAAAGAAAAGAAGAAATTAGTTTTAAATTTTAATTTTCCTGTACTAAGCAAGAAAAAAAAGCTGAGTTACACCGCACGCGCACGCAATTCAAGGTGCTTGGAGTAATACCCATGAAGTCAAATTGCAAACAACGAAAAAAGTTTTTTCTATTGAAAGTATTAAAAATTGAAAAAAGAAAATCCTTGTATTAGGGTAACTGACTTAATTTCGGCCATCTTTTTTTATTTTTTTGGATAAGTTTTTTCTGGCACTTCTAATTGAGCCAGGATTCGGTCTAAAAATCAAACGACAGCTATTTTTGTTATTCCAGTGCAAAATTTAAAAATTTCTGTTACACTTAAAAATTAGTGGAGGTTTAAACTTTGTTTTTATAGTGGCCGAAGTTAAGGCGTGTGCCATTAACTTCGGCCACCTACAAAAAAACTGGCTATAACTATTGCTAAAACGAACGATACATATTTTAAAAAGTTTATTTATTCTAGGTATTGTTCTTGGTACATATAACTTAATTTTTTCCGGTTTGCAAACTTTTATAGCTATTAGCAAAACTTTAAATAATTATGTAAAAACCTAAGTTTTAATAACAAGTGTTTTTTGTTGAATTTTTTTGGTGTAAAAAATATTTCAACATCAAATGGCTTTTGTTACAGCCAGTCAACTTTAAAGAAAGCCTGGTAATAATTTTATTCCACTCTATTAAGTTTTTTTATATTTTAACCTAAAAATTACAAAAACACAAAATCCACCTTAATTTCGGCCACCTTTTAGATTTAAAAAAAAAAACAAAAACAAAAGCCTAAAACACAAAAAAACGACTACATAAACCAAAATTATCAACCTTAAGAATCAACAAGACGTTAAAAAAGTTAAGGAGCGGCGTATTTCCACACCAACCCTTGCCTATCTTTGATGTTTTCTATCTGACTGTATTCCTCCGCCAAGAAAATAACCTTTTTAACTCATATCTGGGTTTTTTACTGCATTTCAAAAATCTTTTATTTACCGAACAGAAATAAAACAGAAATTCATCTACGTATATAAAGTTAGCGCACGAAATTCGTGCGAGCACGAATTTCCGCGCACGAATTTTGAGCCTGTATATTTTCAGTCGCGCGCACGAAAA
>JASAMX010009264.1:0-10449 GCA_030248175.1 Microlaimidae sp. YZB2_3 | reverse complement strand
TTGGTATTTTCTTTCGTTCAGTTCGTGTTGTTATACAAGCCAAAAAGTAAAAATACCTTTTTGGAATTTTGTCGATCAGGACAATAAATCTATCTAAAGAACATATATAGGTGTATTTTTATTTTATTTTTATGTTATATTAAATACACTTTGCTTTTTGAATAATTGTTTTTTTTTCGAATGACAAAATAATTTTAAACTTTATTACCACGTGTATTTTAAAGGCTGGTTTATACTTATGTAAAAACATCCTTTGGACAAAGTCCAAAGGACAAACACAGCGTATAAACGTATGCAAAAACGTCCTTTGGACTTTGTCCAAAGGAAGGACGTTTTTACATAAGTATGAACCAGCTTTAAATATTAATAATAATCTAAAAAAAAACGATTTCACTTCAAAGCATTATTGGCTTATTTTATATCAAAAGTGGATATATGAACCATAGTAAACGTGTTACACTTATGTAAACGGGTGTTACGATAAGTGTCTTAAAAGTCGTGTTTCAAAAAGAAATTAAGTCATAATGCCTGACTTGAGAAATTTTATTACAGCAGTTTTTGTTTTAGTTTTTTTCCTGGAATACCTATTTAAATAGATCTTTTCGGAATATTTAAAAATTGTTTTTGTTTTTTATTTATTAATTTAATTTTCTAAGAAACCAGCAAAAATACTTTAATACCATTTAAGCGAACCAAACACAGTCTGATTAAGTGCACATACATAAACGACAGACAACTTGGTTTAATAGATGTGATCCTAAAGTTTATTAAGAATAAGCTCAAAAAAGGACCACTATCTAGTCTTTTAAAAAAAAAATATTTAATGAAATAGTTTAAATTTGCTGTTCAGATAGAGATTTCCATTTTGAAACAATCCTATTACAGAAAAAATGTTTTCTAACATCAATCCTACTTTTTTGAACTTTTAGCTTATTCCTATGTCTTCTAGTAGGATTTACATTATAAGAGAAATCATTTTTATCGCAAAAATGCAAAAATACACTAAAAAATTTTTTTGCTAAAACTGACCGTAGGTACCTTTAAACACATTTGTCGAGGTTGTGGCGCAGTGGCAGAACACACGTCTTGCATACTAAAGGTTTTTGGATGGAATCACGACTGAGACAAGTTACATTGTGATAATATTAATATTTGTTAATATTGTTGTATGTAGTATTTGGTTGTGAAATTAATGCTGAGTAACATCGGCCTTGCGTATCCTGCTTTATGCTAAGTAAAATAAACTAAACTTCTACATTTATCATGCCCATATCAGTTATGTCTTGCGCTTTTTTCGATATAATTCTTCCATGTTCTTTTTTATCCTTTTGACTTACATTTTGACTAATTATTTAATCGATAAACTTTTTTTTATTTCAAAGTTGTGTATTTTACTTCAAACAGTCATAATTGTAATTTATCGTCAGTGTCATTTTATCAGCTATATGGAATTTTCAGTAATTTTCTCGCTCCTTTTTTTGTTAAAGCAAAACTTTTATGATTACGTTTAGTAAGCTTAAAATATTTGCCCTGCGTAAAACTTTTCTTTTGTCATTTTTTTTCGCAACGTTCTATATTTCAAATCAAGCCACCTCAGATTCGTTTTTTTCATTTTCAACCTAAAAATAAATTAATTTTGTATAATATTAAGCAATTATCTTAAAAAAAATCACGATTTCAACACATTTCGGAAGCTCGAGTTGCTTAGCAAATTAAATATTCACAACATTGTTTACTGAAAATCTTTTGTGCTTCCAAAAATTTTTCAGTGCGCTAAAACAGTGAGACGTCACAGCCAACTGCCAAGCATCCAAAAACTCCAGGCGCTGGTCCACTAAACGCGTGTTGACTATAGGTGCCATGTTTGCACGTTATTTATTTTTGTGGTTTTGTCCCGAAAAATCTTTTGAAAACTCTTTTTTAAATAGAATAAAATTAAACAATTGTAGGCATATTTTTTTCAAATCGAAGCTAGAACTTTACCTCCAGGGGCCTGTTTCATAAAAACGTTTGTATATTTTAATTTTACAAATCTCCGCCTATTTTCTGTAAAATACACGATAAAGGTTTTTCGACTTGTATTCCAGGGGGAGCATCTCCGCGCACTGCTGTGCGCTGATTGGTCGCAGCCACGTCATTTCATCTCCGCTGACCGATCAATATTCGCCATGTCTTATATCCTCTATCATGTAATTTACAAAAAATAGGCGGAATTTCATAAAATAAAAATTTACAAACGTCTTTATGAAATAGGCCCCAGTTGAGAGTTTTGTTAACTCTTACTTACTTAAACTGGGGGTTATTGCCTTGTTAGTTTGTATTTAAAATAAATAATGCATTAAAATAAAAAAAATATTAATATAGGCCAATTATACAAAAAATTCTATCAGGTTTTTTGAAAAAAAAACATTATCAATAGTTTTAAACAACGTTTTTACATAACACCTACTCAACACACCTTTAGTGAATTGGTCCCAGCGCCAGGGCCCTGTTTTAAAAATTATCAGTCTTTTTTGTAGCTCTGAAAATTCAATTCTTTACATGCGTCGGGCTGATTCCACAAAAACAATCGCACTTTGTGTTGGATACTAAACCTGAACATTTTTTAACCGCCATCTTTTTAAAAATTCTTCACCTTTACCAATTAGACGTGAGCGCGACAAAAATTCTGCTGACAAAAAACAGGCTACGCTCGTTTTTTTCTTAAATTTTAAAAATTACAAAGAAAGTAGAGAAATTTACAAAGAAAAAAATGGGCTTTTACAAAAGTACCGAATTGTCGTAACTTTTATGAAACATCGAAAAACAGGTTGTTGCGAAATGAAAAAAACAAATTATTGTTTATATTGATCTTAAAAAATATTCCACAATAAATTCTTGTTTTTTTTAATCAAAAAAAATAATTACAAAAAAATAATTCTCGCATTTAATTCTTAAAAATAAATTCTTGTTTTTAATTAATAAAAAAAATTATTTAAAAAATTATTAGGTATAAAATAAAAACGCGTGTTATTTTTTCAAATTAAAGTGTGGTTTTTAAACTTTGCTGAGCGGCCTAGATGTAACAAAAATTATTAAAAAAATTGTTTCCTCGTTGCGTTATGACGGTATAATAGACTCTTTTATGCGTTCGATATTTTTTTTGGCTTTTAAAAGGCTTTTAACAATATTTCTACCTGAATATTTAATTTGATAACTTCAATTTATTCAACTGTAACTTCGATTTTGTTTGATAATTATTTCGGATTAAATATAAACTTGTTTCTTTTACACTTCAATTATTTGTTTATTTTAACTGAAATGACTCTATTTTGTCATCGTTAGGGCTGGTTTATACTTATGACAAAACGTCCTTTGGACAAAGTCCAAAGGACAATTTTATAAAAGCTAAAACGTCCTTTCGACTTTTTCCTTTGGACGAAGTATGAACGCTACTTAGAATTTGTCCTTTGGACAAAATCCAAAAGACCAAATTCAAAGGGAAAAGTCCAAAGGACAAAAGTATGAATACGTTGTCCTTTAGATTTTGTCCTTTGGACTTTTCCCTTTGGACTTTTCCCTTTGGATTTTATCCAAAGGACGTTTTGTCATAAGTATGAACCAGCCCTTACTCTACGAAATATTATTACAATGAGTCCGTTTGTTACTATTTATTTGGAATTACAAAAAATTTGCGTTCATAAAACTTCCACTGCCTTAATTTCGATATTAAACAAATTCAAAAATTCCACTGCGCAATTTCACATAAACATTACAAATCTATATACAAACATTTTTTTCTACACAGGTTACTTTCGAAACTTAAGTTATGATATGTAAGAAGATATATGTTTATTATTTTTAAAATAAAATATTTCGGCTCTTTATTATAAAATATTTCACATAGAATATAGAATTTTCATATATAATTTTCATTTATATTTTCATTTATAGAATATAGAATTTTCATATTTTAACGATGATTCTTAATAAAAAACTTTTTAGTCCATAATAAGAATCTCCATGGGTAGTTTTTCTAACAGCAATTAAACATTTGTGTAAAACTTCATAAAGGTTGTTGGTAATTTGGAATTTGCGCCAGCAAAAAAATACTGAATGAGGCAAAACATCTCAAAAACAGGTTTTAAAATATTTTAGATATTAATTTGAATGTCTGTCTCGTAGATGTTTATTTTGTAAAATGTTTTTCATGTATTGAAACTTTTAGTTTAGAATTGCATGCATGAAAACGTCCCAAACATGTTTTAACTACTTTTTAGATAAATTTATTGTACAAAATAGTTATATCCATTACTCAATGATATTGTCAAAACAACTTAATTACTTACCATTTTGACTTTTTATTGACTAGTCGAAAAATATTACTAATATCTCTTTAAAAAAATCTAACTCAGTTTACAAATAAAAAAAAGTATTTCAAATATCAAGTTGTTTTAAATCTTGATATTAATTTTAAAATCTGTACCAACAAAAATCCTAAACAAACTGATGTTGTGTATTGGTTTAATAAAAAATAAAATACACGCTTTTACTAAATTTTTTTATTTTGCGCGAGGTGGTTTTGGGGAGCGAGAAAAAAAAATTTAAAAAAAAAATTATTGCAATCATTTTCTGTCCCATATGCGGCAGGTTAATTTTTTTACTTTAAGTATTTTTTTTCATTTGAATGGATTTATCAGGGTAAATATAAGGGTTTCTTCAGAATGCGACCCCAGATGATTTATTTTTATGACATCAATTTATCTTCAGAAAACAGGTGAATTGTGTCGCCATAAAATCAAAATAATAGTTTGATACAGCGTATTTGATCCTGTTGAAACTATGTCAACTATATAAATTTTAGCATTGATAATAAAATAAATAACAATATATTTTACTTAATATTTGATTTTGCTAAAATATTTTTAAATCAGTAAAAAACAAAAAAAAGAAAAAAATTAAGTAAAAACCAAAGCCGTTCTTACTAAAAGCGTTAAATCGAGCTTTCGTTAACCCCTAAATGGCGGTTTGTTTTTTATAAGCCTTATTTTTTTACAGTTAGTAGTGTTTGTTAAACTTAAACTCTAAAAGCCAAACTGTTTTAGATTGTTTTAAATTGATTTAAACCTGGTTCATACTTCGTCCAAAGTGTCCAAAGAGCAAATTCCAAAGAGTTTTCGAACAAGCCAAAATAGTTCCTTGGCCTTCCTGAAAATTCCTCTTCACAATTAGAAAATATTCTTTAAAGTTTTCAAAAGTTTTGAGGACAACACAGGAAAACTCCTGTGGAAAGAAAGTAACGGGCCATGAGAGTCATGGTACGTTAGAGCCAGATACTAAAGAGCCGGAAAAAACGGGGACCTAAAAGCCAAGCAGTCAGAACGAAAAAGACAAAAAAGCCAAATAGGAGATAATCATAAAAAACACAAAAGAGCCAGGAGTGCAGAGAGCTGGACTTAAGAGCCTGACATTTTAGGACGGAAAAGCCAGAAAATAGGGACTTTAGAGCCTTGGACGGTGCTTTGTTTTTTAATAACGTAAACGTTATATTGCTAATAAACTCATTAAAGAGGACTTTAGAGCCATAATTTATTTTTTTAAATTATTTTAACAAATCTGCTATTGCGGAACATTACTCAGATGAAATTTTTTCCACGTAATGTTGTGAAATATTGTAGGTTTTTTTGTTGCAGAGGTCATATAAATGATTTTATATGTTAAATCGTGGAATATTTTGACAAATTTGAATTATTCGACAGTGTAGTATGTTGAAAAATTTCATCCCAGGAGCTTTGCGTTCGCAAATTTTTATTTCTACATGATAAAAAATCTCACTGTGGAATCATCTACCTATAATTTAAACATATGCTTAACACACAATCGGATATTTTCTACTCTTTGCATTCTTGACGTCTTTGACCAGACATGACAGTGTCTGACAGACAAATCCATTTGAATTTTTAATCTAAATAATTTTGTACAACCCTTACAGCAGTATAAATGAATAGAGCCAGTTTTTTTATTTTGTTTGTTTTGTTATTTTAAATTTTAAATTTATATTATTTTACAACTTAAAATCTAAACTTAAATATTAAGTTAAAAAATCCCATGAGAATAAAATCTGCAGCTTTTGTATAAATCATATATTTTTGGGCAAAAATATAGATTCACTTTTTATTCTTTAATATTTCGCATTATTTTTCCCAACCATATTTTATTTGATTTTTATTTAAAACGATAAAACTCAAACCAACTATACATTGTAGCTTGGGTAATTTTGACGCAATAAAGGTTTACCCTTACAATATTAACTAAACGGCTCTCGCTCGGTGAGAAACTACAGTACTCTTTGTAGAAAGGCCTCATATAAGAAATTTAATAATAACAATAATACTCAGAAAGAAACAATTTAGCATACAATTCATTTACGTATATCTAAACTAGGAATGCATTGAGCACCAGATTTTAATTGTGAACTGAGCATTAGTTAGTGCTCACAACTAAATTAATTGTGAGCTTGAGCTTGGGTACTCAAAATTATATATATGTGAGTACCAATGGTACTAAGCATTTGTGAGCCTGACCATTTTTCAAAATAGACTTACTTTTAATGTAGATTTTAGAAGGATTGTACATGGTTTAAGCACAGACGAATTAACCGCAGTCCCCAGAAATGGGGGCTATAGGTGAATACAGCCCATAAATAAAGTCATGGGGCAGAACAGCTGCAATGGGTTTTTTCAGGACGATTTGTAGGAGCTGAATACCCTCCTAGAAGAAATTTTTTAATTTAAGACCATAAAACACCAATACAAGCCCATTAAACACAAAAACTTGATTTTTAAAAAAAAAAGGATTTCAAATAAAATTAGGTTTTTTAATTAAAAAATAAATCTAAACCCTTTGGCGTGAAAAAATAACAAATAAACAAATCTATTACAACTATGAATGTTTGATCGAATAATTATTATTGAACTACTACAAAGATATTTTTATTGATTTATCAAGTTTTATTGCAATTTTTTAACCAAAAAAGTTATAATGATTAAAAAAACAAAATCTTTTAATACTAACACTAAAAGTCATTATTGTTTTAGTATAAATAAATTTAAATATAAAAGGTGTTTTGTAAAAAAGTGTAATATTGAAGACTGACTCTCTTAAGATCTTTTATCAATTTAATTTAGTTTAGTCAAAATAAAATTAGGATAAATGTTTATTTTTGCGAAATATAAACTAATTTTTGTTAATAAAAATAAGTTTTAAAACGGAAAAATAGCAATCATGGGTGGCGCGGGAGCGCCACTGGGCGATTTAGTCCCGTGGCGCCGCGCCAACCATAATTAGAGAACGTGGGTAAAATTTGAGATTCATGTTCATCTCCTTCATCTTTTTCTTATTATTATTATTATTTTAACGCTCAATTCTTAAAATCGATATTCCTCCTTCGTTACAGATTGATCAAAAATATCGAAAATAAACATGGGCTTTTTGGAAAGAAGAACGAATTACGCAACTTTCTTAGGAGCCCCTTTTTTCATTTAGGTTCTTGTCATCGATTATTGATCAAAATAATAAATTGAAAAAAATAGACAAATAAAAACTGCCAACCGCACAATAACAGCCGTTTGGCAACAATAAGGATTGTACAGAGCAGACAACGAACAGCCCCTCATAGAGACTGCACAAAAAAGCAGACCGGTGTCAATTGGTGGCAGAAACCGAACCAGTTCCCAGCGCCATCTGCTTCAACCGCGCGAAAAACGGCGAAAACAACAGAGTACTTTTTTAATTCTTACATTACTGATGACAAAATTAATTTAAAGTTTTATTAAAAAATAATAATGTGTCAGTGGCGCGGGAACGCCACGCGGCGGTTTAGCCCCACGGAACCCACAGCACCACAGCACACTATAATTAGAGAACGCTGGGAAAATTTTTAGTAATTTATGTTCATCTTCTTCTATTTATTATTATAATTCTAACGCTCATTATCTTAAAATCAATATTCTTAATCGTTCACGTGGCGATTTATTTAACCCTGCGGTACCACACAACTATAATCAGAAAATCTGGATAAAATTTGTAATTTATGTTCATCGTCTTCTTCTTCTAAATTTTTATTCCAAAAAAAAATGCAATCATCGGTGGCGCGGGAGCGCCCACTGCGATTTAGCCCCACGACACCGCGACCACTATAACTAGAGCACCTGGTAAATTTTGTAATTCATGTTTATCATCTTTTTCTTCCTCTTCTTATTTATATTTAAAAAAATATAATTCCAATCATCGGTGGTGCGAGGGTGCCACACTCCAATTTAACGCACGGCACCGCGCCAACTATACTTAGAGAACGTGAGTAAATTTTGTAATTCATGTTCATCATTTTCTTATTATTATTATTTTTACTTGAAAAATTATAATTGCAATCATTGGCGCACGGCATCACGCCAATTATATTTAGAGAAGTAGGTAAACTTTGTCTGGAGCGCCACTGCACCGCACTAACTATAATTATACAACGTGGGTAAATTTTGTAATTTAAATTCTTCTTCTTATTATTATTATTTTTATTTAAAAAATCATATCTCGGCAACGGAATGATTATAAACATATGTCATTGCGCAGCTAAAACTATAGTTTATTAGGCTATTTTTTAATTTAATTCAAAAAAAGTGGTAGACTAGCCTTGAAAAATGCTCTAAGAATAGAGCAGCAAAAAGGGCGATTTTTCCCTAGGCGTATGTTTAGACAGATGTGACACATTGTGTTCCTTCCGTGAAAACTCAAAGTGCAAGCGTTAATAAAAGGCGATTATCTTTCCCCTTTCCTTGTCCGGCCTATGGTATAATGGATAGTACGCCAGAGTCGACTTTGGAGGTTACGGGTTCAATTCCTGTATCGGCCAAATTTTTCAATAAATTTGGCTGTCTAAATTTTCCAGCGCCTGGTTATTTTCGCTTCCACTTTGGGTCGTCACACAGAAAAGTTGTGGACTAGTCTGAGATGGACATTATGTGGACTATAGGAAAGTTTTGTTCCAAATTAAAACAGGCAATTTATTATAACTGGCTTGAATTAACAGAAGAATATGACTTTGAAATAAAATGCCATTTAAATGAACTAAAATTATGTTTTTATAATGGCATACCCTAATAAATTATGTTTTTATAATGGCATATTCTAATGAGGCTTTTTATTCAAGAGTTACACAGCTTTTAGTAAAGTATAATATTTGAATTTTAATTTTTTAGGGTCAAGCTCACAATTAAGCTAATTATCTTGGGCTAATTGTAAGCTTGAAACTGAAATTTTTTGTAAGCTTGAGCTTGATCTTATTACTCACAATTAAATATATGTGAGTACCAATTGGTACTGAGCATTTGTGAGCAGCTCAATGCATCCCTAATCTGAACAAAAAACGTTTAAACTCGATAATAAAGCTAAGAAAAAGGTCACCTAACAACAACACCAAACAAAAATGACTGAATTATCAAACTATAAAATCAAAATTTAAACTCAAGTTTTTGGTTACCAGCTATTTTTTATAAAATTTTATTAAAATTATTTACTGCTTTATAATTAACAAATTCAATATATGTATGAATGCCTCTGTTTTAAATTCGTTTTCCGAAATTCATATTGTTATAGGTATTGTCAGCCTATTTATCCCTTAAATATTGATGCATGGTATTTCTGCGTTATGTTATAAAAAATTGAAAGAATTTTTTCGGCACTTTTAAAATATTAAAACGACACAGGCATTTAAAAAATCAAAAACATTTTTTTTTAAACGAAAACAATAAAAAAACTAAAAGTACACAAGTTTTTTCTTTAAAAATGAAGATTAATTACCATCTTAAAGATTAATATGCGGAAAAAAAATAAATAATAATAATCTGCGTGTATACCTAATAAAACAACATTTTATAAAATATAAAACTATTTAAATTTTTACTCGAAACCGGTTTTTTCCCTTTGCGTGAAATATGTCATTGGCAAAGTCATACTGCAAAGACGTTTGCAACGAGTTGCTAAAAAAATTTAAAATGCGAAATGTATATTGGATTGGAGGCAAACTTTTTTAAGAAATATACTTATAATGAGAAAAATTTTTAATCTGAGAATAAGTTTGTACTCTTCACTCTTTTGCAACAGAGATCCATCATTGGTGAGTGACTCGAGTGTAATAAGTTTTTTTAAAAACTGAAAGGAGCACTGTCACTAGTGATGTTCCTCAGAGCTCCGAGCTTTGGAGCTTCAGAGCGGAGCTCCGCTTTCAGGCGCCCCGGAGCAACCCCGGAGCTCCGGAGCTCCGCCCTATTTTTGTACTAACTTTATGAATAATTAAGAAGTGATTCAATAGATAATTTTGTCAAAATTTTTTAAAAAATTCAATTTTTTTTTTCAAAAATTATTTAAAACGCTAGAAAATTAGAAAGCAATATGTAAAGTTGAAGCTAAGTAGGT